>JAVJIF010009961.1:0-98431 GCA_038442645.1 Agave tequilana | reverse complement strand
AGGTCTCTGGTGGGTTCCTCCGGATTTCACGCAAAATTGGATTGGGCCGCATTTCGTGGACCAATCAGACCGCCAGCGGAACCACCACCTTGAGGTGATTTTTCCTTCCCTCTCTATTTGTTTCATGCATACATACATCACGATGCATTGAGGACAATGCTTGAGATAAGTGTGGGGAGGGTTTACTACATAGAGTTTTTAGATTTTCTTTCTTTTACACTTTTTTTTTAGGATACTTTTAGAAATCTTGTCTTTTGTATAGAAATTTTTCTCTTTCTTTAAAAACTTTTTGGAAATAAGAGACAAAGTTTTGATATATTTTAAGAAAATAAGATGATCTTAGAAACTAAGAAAACCTCAATTATGACAATCTTAAACCTAGTGAAAATAATAGATCTTGTTTAAAATTATAGGTTAAGTATAAAAGATTGGGAGATAATTTTATCTTGAATTTTTTACCTTATATAATTTGCACTTCACACTTACACATTTTTGGATGGAAACAAAGACCTAAAATTCCATAAAACAAAAATAAATAAAAAGAAAATATATATATATATATATATATATATATATAATATATATATATATATATAATATGAATAAAACATCACTTATTAAGCTGGATAATTATGCCTCAAGAAGCATGATTATTCACGCCTAACGGTGGTCCAAAGAAACAAATAAATCCCCTTAGTTTTGTGGCCTTGTTTACTCGAGTCCTTAAACCCGAGGGATATTTTTTCATCTGGTGCCTAGGACCTTTTGGTTTGAGAGTCATCGGTTAAAGGCTCGCTACATGGGTGAACTAGAAAGCCTAAGAAAACTAAGGGAAGAAAAAAAGAAGGAAAAGAAAAAATATATATAAAAATAAATGGCTTGATGGTTAGAGTTGAAATCCCAAAAATTTTCACTATCACAAAGTGCATATTATCTAAGTTTTATGAAAGATTAAATATTCAATCCAATTTTGAATTCTTACCTTAATTGAAGACAAGATCTTGCATAGAGACTAGTTTAAGGAAGAATGATTTTTGGTGGACTTATGATCATAGATCGCTTATATTTTTCAAAAATATTTCATAACTCGTCTCTCCTTCAAAATGCATTTTTAAAATACTAACATTTGTCTTCTTTCTTTATGAATTTTGTGGGTGCAATCCGCTGAAAACCCTCAGGAGACAACACTCCTCCTCTAGGGGTAACCTAGAGGTTTAACGGCTTGTTGCACATGCTCAGTGCAATCGTGTCACCTGCGAAAGGGTGTAATAACATTTGTAGTATAGTTTTTCTTTTCTTGTTTTGCTCGGGACGAGCAAAAGATAAGTTGTGGGGGTGTGAAGTCTACAATTCGGCATTATTATATCGCATTTCCCCACCGATTTATGAATAAATGTTGGTCTAAACCGTGTTTTGGTCTCTCTGCAGGTAAATCAGAGTTCAAGGGCAAAGGAGTAATAAGAGCTTAATTAATTCCATTTTATGATAATTAATCCCGGATTTCTTGGAGGCCAAGCAAAGGAACATCTAGAAGATACGTCGAACCTAGACATTTGCTCACGTCAGACGAATAATCGGGCAAAATTACCAGAAACTGAATATACCAGGAAGATCCTCGAAGACTGACGCATCCCCACACCAAAACTAGGGAGATAACTCCCTGGTTTGGCTGTGGATCCGCAGTAAAAGCCGCGGATCTGCGGCCCAATGGTGGGGCCACGCGTCGATTTTTGACGCGTGGCCCCGTCTCGTCTTCCAGAAGGATCCTATGCCTATAAATACCCCTGCATAGGGCCAAAGCGCAAGCAGTTTTCGTTTTTTAGGAGAAGTTTTTGTGTTTTAGGGTAGTGTAGGTAGGTGTCTTCATTTCATTTCATTTGTATTTTCTTTTCTTTTTAGCTCATGTAGTAGGGTGAGAGATTCAGAGAGAGATAGAGAGGATTGATGTAATAGATGGTGACAATCTATGTAAAGGTGCCTCCTTTCTTCTCCGATGTAATCTCCTCCATCTTCTACATGAAGCTTTGCTAACTTCTTTTCTTCTCATGGCAAATCTAACTACTAACCACTAACCATCTAGCCACTTACTTGAAATCCACATGAATCTAATAGCCTCTACAAGGCCTTACTCTTGCAAGAGCCATTGATGGCTCATGATGAAGGATTCTAACATTCTAAAATTTCTAACACCTAACCCACTAACTTGCTAACTTGCAATGTCTTCTTTATTTCATGCTCACTCTAACCGGTTTTGATATTTTAACAAGTAGCTTGCAACCTGTTAGTGGGTATGGATGTGTTGTTTGAATGTAGAAGATCAATCTTATGGCCATGCTCTGTATCGTCTCTTGAAGCCAAGGATTAGTGATGGCAAGGATCCATGTGAGGTAACTATCACTAAGAGATTAGCATGGTTAGTGGAGCAATTAGTAGTTAGTAGTCATGAGTTTTATTTTCCTTTGTTTTAAAATCATTTCCAAACTCTTTCTCATTTTTCTATCGATGTTTTCACCAACTTCTTAGTTCACCTTTATTCCATATTTATTTTGTTTTTCAAACACCTTCTTTTGTTTTCACATTATTTTCATCGCCTTCTCCACCTACCACATGCTTGTTTTCCTTTTTCTTTCTTTTCTTTTCTTTTTGTAATTCTTTAACAAAGAAGAATTGTTAACATAAAACGTGAATAAAAACTATTAATGCTTCTATCGCCTCCCATCCCTGTGGATTCGACCCGTTGAGCCAATGCTATAACGAAAGTATCGAGGGAACATTAGCACATATACGAGCTTTTATATTGATTTCATAATACACACGTTTTTGAGTGCTAGTTCAGCCCCGAACAGCGATCAGCGCATAGCCATAAGAGTTAATTCCCGTCTCTTCCACATTATATCATCAAGACGATGCAAGTATGAAGTGATACAGAATGAGACTAAAAATCCATCGTCATGAGCTATCGTGGCACTTGCAAGGACAAGGCTCTTTCGATGCTATAAGACTCACTTGGTTAGCAATGGTACCAAAAGAAGAAAAGTAGAAAGGAAGACACAAAAAATAAAGAAGAACTTACAAATGCAACTATAGATTCACTCTTGTAACAATAAGAGAAAAGAAGAACAACTTACACTGGTGTCACTCTCAGTACAAGCTTCACTCTCGTTCTCCCATAAAACTCTGATCTCTTTTGAATTACATAAATAAAACTGAAAATTACATAAAAAGAAAAATAAAACCTACACTATATAGAAGGAAAAAACTGGCCTAAAGTTTATCTCTGCATGATCGTCCCTTTTTGCCTTTGAGATTGCAGGTATTTATAGGAGAATTGCAGAGGGTAGAGAAGTATGAAGATAAGGAAAGCTGGTTATTTCTGAATTTGAGTCCTCCCTTATCTCCAAACTTGATTTGATGTGGATATTCAGTTTTCATCTGCAGCTTATTGGCATATTGATTGCTAAATATAACTTACCAAATAACAAAATTAGAAATAGTAATCAACTTAAGAGTTGTAGCCCTTTAAGTCCTCTTTCTAGATCATCTTGAACCATCAGATGTAAGTTTTAGTAGCGAAAGTTATGATTCAAATACTAAAATATATCCACCCAGAATTCGAGTCAAAATTGCTTCATCTCATCTGTTGATCTTCTCTTTATCCATTTATCCCTTTGGATTTGAACTCTATATTTGATGTTATCCTCGGTTGATCTTTAGTTTTAACCACTTGATTCATCAAAAACTGAATTTAACCAACTGGATTTGGGATCATCCTCCTCTAACCAAATAGATCTAGTTAAATCTGAATTTAACTGATATTTATTTGATTTTTTTCCTCTTTCTCCCCATGATTATCTTCTGCAAACATACATTTAAGACAAGGAATTCAGTAGATTTATTACACGATCAATGTGGATATGTAATAAAGATTAATGCAATAAATGTGTGCAATCAATACGATAAAACAAAATTTAGTTAAGTGACCCTTTCGGCCATAATAAGTACATGAATAAACTCTATCATACATATATGCATGATGTGTATGACGAGCATGTGAGACATGAGCATGCTTAGTAGGTGACTTAAAAGTGTGAGCATGTGTGCATGAATATGTTTCTTTGAAGAATTTTCTAGAAAATATGGCCTCTATTTTAGCCTTATCAAACTCACATTTCTTTAAAATATTTCCCAAGGTGATGATTTTAGTTTTTAAAATTGTAATTATATTTTCATCAATCATGAGAAACTTTATTTTACATGAAATCTTGTATGCATCAAAATCTTTTTGTGTAGATAAAAGAGTGGAAGATAAATCATCTTTTTCTTTAGAAAGAATCATTTATTTTATTTTGAAGAACTTCATTTTTCTTTTTCATTTTTAGATATTTCTTCTTTAGAAAATCATAATTATTTGAAAGTTCTACAAATGCATCTCCTAATTCATCCATAGTTAAATCACAATCATCAAGGGATGGTTCAGAAGTTACCTTAGTTAGTTATTTGTTATCATTTGTCATGAAATACATATTTGCTGTGTCCACCTCCTCTTCGGATTTACTTTCTGAATCCCATGTAGCTTTAAGAGCTTTCTTTCTAAATGGCTTCTTTGGCTTGTTTGAGAAAGATGGCTTTGTTTTTGATATCCGGACATTCAACAATAATATGTCCGGATTTCCTACAGTTGAAACAGTTGATTTTCTTTTCCTCCTTTCCTTGCGATCGTCCCCTATTGTTGATTTTGGCCTTGTTGTACATCCTCCTTATATTTATTATAAGGAGAGAAAAATCTTCATCATCTTCTTCTTCTTCATCATCGTCGGAGATGGTGGAAGTAGACTTGAAGGCAATTATCTTCTTCTTTTGTGGTGTCATTTCTTTTCTGGCCTTCCTCTCCATCTCATGGGTCTTAAAGTTGTCGATAAGAGCAATGAGCTTCATCTCTTCTTTGTCGTTTAACCCTTTCAATGTTGTAACTTTGACTTTCCATGAGGGTGAAAGTGCACGAATGAAGCAAGACCATTAGTTATTTTAGTAAATTTTGTAACCATATCATCAATGAACTCATTTTCATGCATAGTGAATTTTTCATATGGGAACGCAAGAGATCAATTTTAGCCCTTTTGACTTGTGATGTTCCTTCATGAGTGACCACTAGGTGTGACCAAATCTCGTTATTGCAATGAATGACCATAACTATGTTGTCATCATTCAAGGATTGAAGCAATGCATAGTGTGCCTTTGCATTGGCATCAAACTCCTTGGTGGCAATATCAGACAAAGTGTCCTCATCACCAATGGACACTAAAGGGTTTAGTTACCATCTTTGCAACCCAGCTTCTTAGGAATTATAAAAACACAGTCATCTTAACCTTCCATATGAAAAATTTAAGGTCATCAAACTTGGGAGGGGTCTTAATATCTTCAGTCATTTTTTACTATAGTGGATGAGAATGAAGATGTCAATGAAATGAATAGCAATTAGGATCTCTCTAAGGTTGTTAAGCCAAAATCTAGAGACCAAGGCTCTGATACCAATTGAAATTACACCTAGAGGGGGTGAATAGGTGTATAGTTAATCAAATAAAAATTCTAGACAATTTAATATGAAATAATGCAACCAATCACTCATAACAAGATTTGAAGCCGGATTTTTCATGAAGGGCTCTGAACTTCTCCTCGTGATTCCTTTAGATAAGAGTTGATGTGCTCAATTTCTATCTTGTTGAGATGAGTATTGATGGACAAGAATAAATGAATGATAAATAAGTAAATAGAGATAATAAAGCAATCACAAACAAAAAGATTTGTTCCCAGGTTCAAGCCACCGCTCTACGTCCCCGCCTTCACCACCGTGAAGGATTTCACTATCCACTATTGGATCTCCACAAAGGAACCTTACAATAAGGAATTACAACTACTCAGAGTACACAACTCTCCAACTCAATCCTCTACACCAGAGGCAGCATAAAACCAATTGAGATAACAAGCTCTGGGTGATCAAGAGATCACAAACACTCTCTTTGCAACTCTCTTACAAAAACCCTATAGAGTAAAATAAAAACTTGAAGCTCAAGGATGTAAAAGAGAGCGAAAATCAGAAAAGAGAGATTTTAAGAGCAGAAAAACTCAATTAAACTTTGAAAATAAGAGCACAAAAAAAACTTGAAACTTTTTCACTTTGAAAGTAAAACTAGATTTTCAATAGAATTTGTTGTTATGAAATATTCAATCTCAATAACCCTTTATATAGGTTTTAAAAAAAACACTTTTTGAATAGTTTTACCAGGTCTAAAAGGAAAAAAATTGACCCTAAAAATTCAACTTTTCACATTTTAAAAGAAACATGTTAAAAACAGATTTAAAGAACTGGCTATTACTACCAATCTGACAGTCTATCGGTCGACCGGCGGTCGACCGGCCATCCAAAAAAATTTGATCGTTGGCTCTCAGTTGACCGGTCGATGGACCGTGTTTAACAGAGACCACACTAGTTACAGTCGGTTGACCGCTCGATCGACCGCAATAAGGGATTGGACGACCGATCGATTGACTGGGAATGTGCACAACATGCACTCCCCAATTGCCAGAGATTCAGTCGACCGTTCTGGCTTGTAGTAGGCATGGTCGACTGCCTAGTCGACCGACTTAGGCCTAAAATTGGGTCAAAATAATTTTTGAAGATATAGAAAATTTTCAAATAATTTTTGTTTGAAATTAGGAAGAGAGAAAACATGTATAGCCATGAGATACTAGTTCTAAACTGAGATAGAAATTTCTAAGAAAATGTGAAACAAGTATCAAAACCAAACATGTTAAAACCATACTTTTAAAAATGTGCACTTTTGTGTGTGTATATATTTGAGCCTCAAATCTATATTCTACACTTTAACAAACTAGTTTCTTATAAGATTCTAATCGACTACAAGAATCTTTAAGCGGGGTTCTCTGATAGTGACGTTTGAGCGATGCTGACTGCTTTGAGTTATGATCCCGTTCTTGAGTACCCTTGAACCATTAACACCTTCCTTTAGAGGAAGAAACCTGTTAGGTTTTCTTGAACCCTGTTAGATCTTTTTGAACACTAAAATACAATCTTGAACTTGATTAGTATCAAATAACTTCATTTGCTTTGTTATCATCAAAACACAAAACAAGGGATTGTAACCTTTGGGCCAACACCTTCCACAAAGGGACCTCCACTGATGAATTATAACTTACAATACGGAGTACACAACTCCAACTTTCTCACACCTCTACACAAGAGGGTAGGCACAAAGCTAAGTGATCGTGGAAAAATCGCGCACAAAAGTGTATGTTTTGAAATGAAGATTTAAAGTGTGTGTGCTTTGGCTTCCTCGATACTTCCGTTATAGCATATAGGCTAAAATGAGTCGAATCCATAAGGACGGGAGGCGATAGAAGCTTACACGGTATGTTCACGTGTATGTTAACGGTTCTTTAATGTTTGAAAGAATCAAAAGAAAAGAAAACAAAGAATGAAAAGAAAGGTACGGTGAAATACGAAGAAGTGAGAAACATAGAAAAGAATGGTATTTGTAATTTTTGGTATTTCTAAAACGAAGTGAAAAGGAAAGAAAACTCACGGCTACTAACTACTAATGACTCTACTAACACGCTAACCTCTTTGTGATAATTGCCTCACATGTATCATTGGCCATCACTAGTTATTGGTTCAAGAGCGATTCAAAGCATGACCCATATGTAACTCATCACAACCCAACTCAACAAACAAATATAAGCTACACTTAAACCATCAAAACTAAAAGTAAGCATGGAGTAAAGTAATGTTAGTTTATTAGTGGTTAGGAAGTTAGAGTGTTAGATCCATCATCATGAGCCATCAATGGCTCTTGCAAGAGTAAGGCCAAGTAGAGGCTATTAGATTCATGTGGATTATCAAATAAGAAGTTAGACTAGTTGGTGGTTAGTAGTTAGTTGCCATGAGAGAAAAGACTAGCTAAACATGTAAAAGAAGTTAGATAGAAAATAAAGAAAGGTAAGAGAGCACCTTTCATAGCTTGTCACCTTCTATTACAAGCACTCTTGCATTCCACTCATGTATCACTCTTTCTTCTAATACAAGATCTAAAATAAATAGAAAATACAAAGAGAAAGAAGAAGAACTAATCTAACCTAAACTAAACTACAACATGGAATGAAAAATTACCCTAAACTCTGTATATCTCCCTTCTGAAAACCCCAGGGGGGTGTTTATAGGCACCAGGGAAGAGGGGGCCAGGGGACAAACCCTGGCCCAAAACGCGGGTGCGCGCGCGCGGTCCCATCTGTCTCCTTTCAGTTCATGTACCTGATTTCTAGTTTGCAGCCCCTGATTTTGACGAATCAGCTCTTCTAGTTAATGGCTATGATATAGGCTTTAATCACCAATTAAAATTGTGATTTAGGGTCTTCTTATTCATTGCACACCATGGACCTAGAATCAAGCAAGCAAAGCTTTATTAGCAGAATTTTATACCAAATAAATATGCGAATGTGATAAAAATTATGCAAAATTAGAGACTAATCACACCCCCACACTTATCTTTTTGCTCGTCCCGAGTAAAACAAAAATAAGAAAATTATTACACCGCTTTCGCCGGTGACGCGATTACACTGAGCATGTGCAATAAGCCGTTAAACTTCTAGGTTTCCCTTAGAGGAGGAGTTTTGTCTCCTGAGGGTTTTCAGCGGATTACACCCACAAAATCTATAAAGAAAGAAATCAAATGTTAGTATTTTGAAAACATATTTTTGAAATAGAGAAAAGTGTTTGAAGTATTTTTGCGAAAATATAAGTGATCTAAGGTCAGAGATTAACCAGAAATTGTTCTTCTTAAACTAAGTCAAAATGCAGAAAATCTTGTTGTAAGAATTTAAAATTGAATTGACTTTTTGATCTTTCATAAAACTCTTAGAAAAATATGCACTTTGTGAACAATGAAGGTTTTTGGGATATCGACTCTAACCTTCATGCCATTTATTTATATATATTATTTATTATTATTTTATTATTATTATATTTTTTCTTTTTTTTCTTCCCTTAATTTTCTTAGGCTTTCTTGTTTATCCGGGTAGTGAGCCTTTAACCGGTGACTCCCAAACCAGATGGTCTTAGGGCACCAGATGAGAAAACATCCATCGGACTTAAGGACTTGAGTAAAGAAGGTCACAAAACTAAAGGGGATTATTTTGTATTGATCCACCATTTTAGGTATGAATAATCATGCTTCCTGAGGCATAATCACCCAACTTCAATAAGTGGTTTTTATTATCATAATAAATATTTATATATATAATTTATGGCATTTTCAGTCTTTGTTTCAATCCAAAAATTGTGTAAGTGTGGAGTGCATAAATCTAAGGTAAAAAATTCAAGATCAAATTATCTTTTCAATCTTACTTTCTTATCCTAAAATTTAAACAAGATATATTATTTTGACTCGGTTTAAAATTTCATAATTATAGGTTTTCCTAATTCCTAAGATAATCTTAATTTTCTTAAAAATGGATCAAAACTATTTCTCTTCCTTCAAAAAGTTTTGTAAAAAGAATTTTTTTTATATTTAAAAAGAAGTGTAAAAGAAAGAAAATTTTAAAACTACCTATGTTAGTAAACTCTCCCCCACACTTATCTCATGCATTGTCCTCAATGCATCGTGAATGTGTATATACATGAAATAAATGGGAAGACAAGAAAAATTACCTTATAGTGTGGCTCCGGTGGTGGTCTGATTGGGCCAAGCATTGGTACCCAATCAGGATAATGGGGATCTTGAAGGAACCCACCAATGACCTCTCTAATATGACCCAATAAAATGTTGATTGAATGAATGATCTTATTTAAAAAGTTATCCCCATCTAATTTTCAATTTTCAAAAATAATTACTAAGTCATTTTTTTAACATCTTTGTCCAACAATGAAGTGTGATTTTGGAAGATAAGGGATTTGGACTCAAATGGATTGGAACAAAAACTGACACCAACTCGAGAAGTTGATTCAGATTAGTCGAGAGTCAACAATAAGATTCAAAATTGGTTCAAACATAGGGTCCAAACAAAAGAATTGATGTTCACCCACTTTCCCCATGAGTGAAGTGTGATCATAAGAGAGTGGTGATTCCATTTCACGGTGTACTGGTACAGGATTCAATGTTGACTTCAGAATAGAGAAAAAATCTGGTAAAGATACTGGAGTCATTATTGAATCAAAAAGTGAAATGAAATGACCAACTTGAGGTTCAGGATCACTTTCAAGCTCAAGTTCCATTTCGAGAAAATGATAACTTGCTAAAATGTCAAGGTGGTTCTCAAAATTTGGGCAAGTTCAAAAGGATGTAAGGAAATTGAATCTTGATTTTCATCCACAGAAGGAATGTGAATGGGTGAAATGATTGATTCAAGTTCAGAAAGTATGAGAATCAAAACTGGCTCAAGAATATTACTGAGTTCAGGTAACACTACATGAGTCGATATTGATTTAAGTATTGAACTCGAATTGCTAAATTGAAGCTGCGGTTCACATTCATCTTCAAGTTCAATTTCAGAAAATAGATAATTGGCCAAACTATCAAGAGGTTGAGGTTGGTCAAGTTCAGGTTGGTATGATGAAATTGAACTGGATTTCCAAAATGGCAAGATTCTTGAGTCATATGAACATCTGATAGACATGGGAACTTATTCATATTTTGAATTATTTGCTCGGTCTCTTGCACGAATTCCATAGTTTTTTCCCACAATGAGTTTTCTTTGATTGGATCTGGAAGAGAACTATAGGAATGTTGGAAATTTTGTGGACATGATGAGGCCATATTGTTTTCAAATTATTTTCCACTATCGCTTCTTCCAAAGTCCTTTGCAATGATGATTTTTCTTCAATTGGTGGTTCAGAAAAAGGAGGATATGAAGAAGAATTGGGGAATGAATATTGTAGAAGTTGTGGACAATGTGATTGATAATTTGACTCGGAGGAGGTGAATCCCCATTGACTTTGTGATGAGTTGAAATTATTTTGAAAATCTTGGTTATAGGATTGGAGATATGGGTCAATTGAGTCGGATAATCCCAACTCGCCATATATAGTTGGTTCATGTTGTACATAGCCAGGTCGGAATTATCTGAGTCAAATGAGGTTGGAGTGAAATATGGATTTATATCATGATTGAAAGAATTATTGTTGTTAAAATTCATATCACAATTTACAAAAAAGATAAAAACAAACAAACAAACAAACAAATAAACAAAGAAAAATAAAAAGAAAACAAGCCTATGCTAGGGTTGACTCAAACCTAGACGACTCCTAACTGGTTAGACTGTCCACGGGGGGTATATCGTCGGAAGCTGACCACAAGTTAATCGGCCAGGTAGGGGAAAGATCAGTGGGAGGTATCCGTGCCGGAGCAACGGGCCTAATTATGCCAAACCACTGTTCTTTGAGGTTTAGCCTCTCAATCCCCAATCTTAGACACCAATTTGACAAGAGTCAACTTTTAGCAACTTCCCCCTTCGGTCAATCTCTTAAATGAGTCCGAGATCTCCCTAGGGGCCAACGTCTATCAATTTTTATTAAGGCTTAGGTTGTGTGAGCGGGGAGGTGATTTTTGGGCTAAGGGAGGGTGATGACTTCCCCACCTTATATTGTTTTGGGTTGTGCCCTTAAGTTTATTCGTGCGAGTGTGCAATATAGATAAGAATGAACACAAAAAAGAGAATAAATCACTGAAGTGTTTGTCCTATATTATATGCAATGCAATATGTACACCTTCTATCAATATCACAACAACACGAAATAAAATACAGTATATTGGAATGAAAATTGACACGTGCCTAGATGCAAATGTCTAAACCGTTTTAAAGCATCTAATTACCGTATTTTAATTCTTAAAATTATTTATAGTGTACAAGTAATATAAATAAAAATTAACAGCAGAGTATATGAATGCAGAAGAAATTACGCAACCACACAAGTGCAAGTGTGGACTTCTGCAACGCTAAAAATTTAACCTGCACACCAAAAACAAAGAAGAAAGGTTAGCAAAAATGTGAAATCAAACCGTTCCCATCCCCGGCAACGGCGCCAAAATTTGATCGGGGGAAAATCGCGCACAAAAAGTGTATGTTTTGAAATGAAGATTTAAAGTGTGTGTGATTTGGCTTCCTTGATACTTCTGTTATAGCATATAGGCTAAAATGAGTCGAATCTACAAGGACGGGAGGCGATAGAAGCTTACACGGTATTCACGTGTATGGTTCTTCAATGTTTGAAAGAATCAAAAGAAAAAAAAGCAAAGAATGAAAAGAGAGGTACGGTGAAATACGAAGAAGTGGGAAACATAGAAAAGAATGGTATTTGTAATTTTTGATATTTCTAAAATGAAGTCAAAAGGAAAGAAAACTCATGGCTACTAACTACTAATGACTCTACCAACGCGCTAACCTCTTAGTGATAGTTGTCTCACATGTATCATTGGTCATCACTAGTCCTTGGTTCAAGAGCGATTCAAAGCATGACCCATATGTAACTCATCACAACCCAACTCAACAAACAATTGCAAGCTACACTTAAACCATCAAAACTAAAAGTAAGCATGGAGTAAAGTAATGTTATCTTGTTAGTAGTTAGGAAGTTAGAGTGTTAGATCCATCATCATGAGCCATCAATAGCTCTTGCAAGAGCAAGGCCAAATAGAGGCTATTAGATTCATGTGGATTATCAAATAAGAAGTTAGACTAGTTGGTGGTTAGCAGTTAGTTGCCATGAAAGAAAAGACTAGATAAACATGTAAAAAAGTTAGATAGAAAACAAAGAGAGGTAAAGAGAGCACCTTTCATAGCTTGTCACCTTCTATTACAAGCACTCTTGCATTCCACTCTTGTATCCCTCTTTCTCCTAATATAAGATCTAAAATAAATGGAAAATACAAAGAGGAAGAAGAAGAACTAACCTAACCTAAACTAAACTACAATATGGGATGAAAAACTACCTTAAACTCTGTATATCTCCCTTCTGAAAACTCCAACGGGGTATTTATAGGCACCAGGGAAGAGGGGAGCCAGGGGACAAACCCTGGCCCAAATTGCGGGCGCGCCCGCGCACGCGGCACTTTGAGCCGCGCGCTGTCCTGTATGTCTTCTATCAGTTCCTGTGTTCGGTTTCTGGTTTGCAACCCCTGATTTTGACGAATCATCTCTTCTAGGTCAATGTCTATGATATAGGCTTTTAATCACCAATTAAATGGTGATTTAGGGTCTTCTTCTTCATTGCACATCATGGACCTAGAATCAAGTAAGCAAAACTTTATTAGCAGAATTTTGTACCAAATAAATATGTGAATGTGATAAAAATTATGCAAAATTAGAGACTAATCACTAAGCACAAAGTAAGAAAAGAAATACAACTTAGTGATCACAAAGATCACAAACAATACTTGGTGATCACAAAAGACCACAAACAAACACCTCTCACAATATAAGATCCTAGAGGATAGATTTGTAGTGAAAGCTCAAATATATGAGTGAACAAAGTTTTTGAAAAGAAAACATAAAGAAAACTCTTGGAAAAACTTCTTGATGGAAGAAGAAATTTAAGAACAAAACTAGAATTCCCAAAACTTATTTTCTTTTGATTTTTCAAAACTTTGAATCAAAATAAAGATATGTATTTGAAGCTCAAAAACTTGTTTTAAAAGCTTGCTAAAAACTCAGTTGAAGTGGAAAAAAATTAGCTCTTGAAAATCTGGCCAAAAACTGGCCAAAACAGCCTAATTTATACTGCTAGAAAAAGCTAGCCGTTGGAGGCAGAACCCTGGCTAAACTGGCCTATCAGTCGACCAGCCAATGGTCAGATTTTTGACCATTAGCGTTGTTGGTCGACCGTTTCGGTTGACCGCCCCCAAGGCACATAAAGCTTTAACTCTCTATCGGTCAACCGCTCGGTCGACCGGCCCCCAACAGAAAGTTAGGTTGAACCAGTCGGTCGACGGAGCCTCGCTACGGTTGGTCGGTCGACCGAACCAAGACTCTGGGCATGTGTACGTTTTTGTGCACGTCAGTCGTCCACCTGGTCGACCAAGCGGTCGACCGCACGCAGCTCAAACCTAAATTTTAGAGTTTAAACTCTAACTTATTAAATTCAATTACATCTCAATAAATCCCAATAAAATTCACAAAAATAAATTTATATAAATAAATTGAAGTCCAAATATGTGAGATTAAAAAACAACTCATATTACAAACATGATTATTTTGAGGCATAAAAATTAAAGTTTAAACTAAAAATCGTATTTTTCAAAAACCAAACTTTGAAATAAAGACCTGATTTTTCTATAAACTTGTATAAGTACAAAAATAAGATATTAAAATAAATTTGAAGCATAGTGTGTATGGATAGAATCCAATACACATAGTAGATGATATATACTTATTTTTGACAGTAAATACCAAAATAAGTTTTGATAAAAATAAAACTTAAAAACATGAACTAGATACATCAAAATAAGTTTTCTAAACATATGAAGTATAAATGCATATGGATAAAATCTAATATACATATAAACCATGCAAAGTTCTTTCAATGAAATCTATTCATGAAACCGAAAGATGTATTCTTGAGAAACCAAAACATATAGAAATAAATTTCTATAAACATATGAAGCTCAAATATGTGTGGATAGAATCCAACACATAGTGTAAACTATAAAACTTATAATATTGAAATGTAAATCATGTAAACATGTACTTGAAACTAAAACGTTAAACTGAAAACCAAAAATTATAAACTTGTGCGTGTATATACTTGAGCAACTCAAAGCTATTCTATCCTTTCACAAGATCTAAACAAAACATCTAAACAAACTTAGATACAAGTTTTCTTGTAGACCTTCTTCTCCAAGACTACTCATCCAAATACGATCTAAAGAGCTTAACTCCATCTCGAGTATTTGATGCGATCTTGAAGTGTAAGCGCTTGAATCAATACATGATAATTTTGAATCTTGACTTGGAGGCCACCTGTAGAAGTTAAACGCCAATAATGATCTTGACCTATATCTGAAACTTAATAAATACAATATCATTAGTGCTATAACTTAATAAGTTAGTTATCATCAAGACTAGGGTGAAAGGCCTTTAGGCCAACAATCTCTCCCTTTTTGATGATGACAAAACTTATGAGGTTATATATGTATGAATTAAAAATAAACTTCATAGAATCTCTCCCTTAACTCATGCATAGCATAAAACAAATTTAAATATATAAATATTCAATAAAGATCGGATGCCAATAAACTCATATACCAATAGAATGGATATATTCAATAAGAACTCTAGATATCAAAATCATAAAACATATATATGAATAAATGCGTAGAACATATATATGCATAAACACAAATAAACATACATATATAAACTAAATCATTCTCCTCCTTTTTGTCAATTATCAACAAAGGGGCAAAATACTAATTGATAACATATACCAATTGAAAATAAAAACATATATCAATTGGAAATACATCAATTTATAATAAAAATATTTTGATAACAAAAAAATATACCTATTGAAAAAACATGAAAAAAATATATACCAATTGAAAAATAAATAATCTATGATATCAATCTTTTTAAATTCTAAACCATTTTACAATATAGATACCAATTGTAAACAATTGATACCAATATGAAAAATATAACTATTTTCTAAAAATAAATATTTTTCTCGAAAAGAGTGGGAGTAAGATACAATAACAACAACTAAGCCATTTGTCCTAAGTATTTGGGGTAGGCTACATGAACCAAAAGAGAATGATGCCGGATCGGGCACATGGATTAACTTTCTCCACTCATTCTTATCGAGCAATATGCCTTCACTAAGACCTTTAGCCTCTCTATCTTGTCGTATTACCTCCATCCATGTTTTCTTTGATTTTCTCTGTGCTCTTTTAACTTGCCCTAAATTGATATGCTCTACTCGCCGGACTGGCGCATCCGTAGGTTTACGTTGCTCTTTTAACTCCGCCAGTGCCCTGTTCATTGCCTGTCCCAAGTCAGGATAAAGGAGGAGGGTTGTGGCAGGCCTGTGACAGCCAACGTATAACATTGTCACATATTATGAACATGAGTCAAGAACTAAAAAGAGTGGGAGTAAGATACCGATTGAAAATAAAATCAAGAATTTTTCTCCCCTTTTTGAAATACCAACCAAATCAATGCATAAGCTTGTAAAAGATACCAATTAACATTTAGAACTAAATCAAGCTTAGCATAAAACAATTTGTGCTATAAAATATTGTTAATCTAGAATAAGAAATCATATATATGTATGTATAATCAATTTAAATACCAATTGAAATATGATGCATATATATATATATAAGAAAATATGAGTATACAAAAATAAAATATCATAAGAATTATGCATAACTCATAACATCCACCCTATTATGCACAAGTTTAAAAAAATAGTCATTAAAGAGCATCAAGGCATAGTCCCCCAACCAACCGTACTTTAAGGGTAGAAGTTTTAAAAAATAACGTTTTGAAAATAATATAATATAGGTTAAAAACTCTACCAAGTGAAGAATAAAAGACTAGATTTAAAATAATTTTGAAAACTGGTATGAAATCTTTCAAGTAAGGGATAAAACATATATATCTCTATGAAAACATGCTAACTACACAAAAATTGACACTCCAAGAACTATGAAGGACCTATGAGCTCATGAAATTAAAATCATGAGTAAACACAAAATAAAGAGTGCACAAGAATCATGTAATAAATATAATCATGGAGATAAATCAATGAAGCTCAATCTTATCAAAACATATGAAATTTCTTTTTCATAAATATGAAATTATAAATCATGAAAAAAATTCTATTTTCATTAAAACTATTAAAGAAACATAAACTTTAAGGCATATATATGTTTTGTTAAAATTAAAGAACGCATATTTATCCTAAATATGAATTGAGTTTACAATGGAGTATAAGGTATATAATATAAGTGACTCAAGAACACAACGTGTATAACATAAAGTTTTAACAAAATTTACACATACATGAATCTAAGAACATTTTCATGAAAATATGTACATGTGTTATGTAAAAACAAATAGAGGAGTACAAGTATAGGTGTAAGAATCACCAAAAGTAGGTTATACAAGTACATGTAATGAGTACACATGAATAATAAAGCATCTAAATATAAGAGTCAAGTGTAGCTCATTAATTGTACAAGTATAATCACAAGTTTTAATGAAAATTACATCTAAATACGTAATCAAAACATGAAACATAAAAACACCAAAACCGTGATTGTTAAATTATTAGTGTAAATGTAAGTGTTATTTGAATAAGGATATGCATACATAGTTAAACAAATAGTGAGGAATACAAAGATATGAATTCATATAAACATGAGTGTATCTCAAATACTATCTATGTATATCACAAGTCTAATAAGCATTACATTTAACTATATGGACATGAAAACTAAGATATGCTAAAAATATTCGATCTCAAAAGCATATAAATATAAACGTATACAGGAGAATAGAGATATTTACCAAACCGAAAAAATAGTCTCCAAGTTTCCAAAAACATGATGGTCCTCCCACCAAAACATCCTTGATAACGATACATCCAATGTAGTGTCCATTTAGCTCAAACGCATCAACCACCAAGGTACCAATACTCTCACGTCTTGTGATCTCTCACACCAACATCAAATGAAATAAGAATGGATTTTGATTCCCAAACTTTCTTAAGTCCATAGGGGTTAGTACCTCTCCTAACCCAAATATTCTGACTTGAAAAATTTAAAGCATGTCTTCTATCATAACACAATTTTGCAAGGTGGCCCGTACGACCACAATGTGTACATGTGTACACTCTACATGGTTGTGAGCATGTTTTGCATGAGGTGTATGAGCATAAACAAGAGGTGTGTGTGCATGCATATGAGAAGCATATTTCTTGTGAAACATAGATTCTAATCTATTATGATTGAAAGCACATTAGCTCAAGGATGAGCCTAAATAATCAATTCTACTCTTTAAATTACAAATCTCATTTTTGTTAATAGGAATAGAAACAAAAATCTTTTCATTTGCAATAGAAATCTTTTCTTTTTAAACCAAAGTATTTTTCAAAAAATCCTTTTCTTTTGAAATCAAAACATTTTTCTTTTTCAAAGTTACATTTTCTTTTGAAAGGAGATCAAGTTTTACTTTCAAAGAATCTTTTTCATTTAAAGTAAAATCTCTTTCTTTGAAAATCAACTCAACAAAGCTTTTCAAAGATTTATTTTTATTTAAAACTTTTTCTTTCTCATTTAAAATAAGATCAAGTTTTGAAGATAAAGAATTATTTTCATTAGAAATGTCTTCTTTTTCTTTCAAAACACAATATAACCTAAAAGACAAAAAATCATTTTCTTTCTTCATTTTTAAACTCATATTTTTCAACGATATATATTTTTCTGACAAGTTTTTACAAAACATTTAAAGCTCTTCATTCAAGGCATGTGCACCTATACTATTATGATCATTCAAAGAGCTAGTACAATCATCTAGATGAGAATTAGAATTTACCTCAAGGAAGACATTCCCTTTGGACCATGTAGCATGCTTGCTCGGACTCATCTCCAATAGGCTCTCTCTCCGAATTGTTTGAAGTTTATTCTTTGAGAGAGATCAAAATGTTCCACACTGCAAAAGTAGAATCACAATGAGAAACTAAAGAAATATGTTCTTTACTAAGTGTGTGCTTTAGTGCATCCATGGCTCATGCATTAGCCTCAAGTACTTGTCCTTATCAACAAATAATTTCTTAATAGTAGCAAGATAAACATGCAATCCTAGAATTTTGAGATAAGCACTCATCTTAAACTTTCACATATCAGTATTAAAAACATCATACATAGGTGATGCAAGATAATCCATGAGTGCAATGAATGAATGTGTGAAAAATAAATATATAGACTAGCAAATGAGGATCACATTTCTAGATGGTTAAACTGAATATCAGGAGTGCTAGCTCTAATACCAATTGAAAAATACACCTAGAGAGGGGTGAATAGGTGTAGTGCTAATCTAATAACAAATAATGTGGAATTAAAATTTTTACACTAACATATAATGTATAACCAAGAGTGAGTCCGAATTTCCCGTGAAGTGCTCTGGAACTTCTCCTCACGATTCTTCTAAATTATTAGTTAAGGTGCTTCAATAGCTCTCTTGGTTGAATACTAGTGTGAGCACACAAACAATATCTAGTATGTATGGATATGAGCAATAATAACAATGCAAGATATAAAGAGTAGAGAGTTGAGAGAGAAAGATTCAAACGCAAACACAAGGATGTGTTTCGAGGTTCGAGCTATTGCTTTACACCCCCGCCTTCACAAGAAGGATTTTCACTATGTCCACCAAAGACCTTCCATAAATGGACCTCCATTGAGGAATTATAACTTACAATATGGAGTACACAACTCTAACTCTTTCTCACCTCTACACAATTGGGTAGGCATAAAGCAAAGCACAAAGTAAAGAAAAGTAATTCAACTTAGTGATCACAAAGATTACAAAAAATGCTTAATGATCACAAAAGATCACAAACAAAACACCTCTCACAATGCAAGATCTTAAAGGATAAATTTGTAATGAAAAGCTCAAGTATGTGAGTGAACAAAATTTTTGAAAAAAAACACAAAGAAAACTCTTGGGAAAAACTTCTTGATAGATGGAGAAATTTAAGAACAAAATAAGAATTCCCAAAACTTGTATTCTTCTGATTTTTTTTAAAATTTTGAAACAAAATAAAGATATATATTTGAAGCTTAAAAACTTGTTTTAAAAACTTGCTAAAAACTCAGTTGAAGTGGAGAAAAATTAGCTCTTGAAAATCTTACCAAAAACTGGCCAAAACAGCCAAATTTATAGGGCTAGAAAAACTAATCATTGGAGGCAGAACCAGGCCAAACTGGCCTGTCGGTCGATCGCCCGGTCGATCAACTAATGGTTAGATTTCTGACCGTTAGTGTTGTCGATCGACCGCCCTAAGACACAGAGAGTTTTACTCTCTATTGATCGACCGCTTGGTCGGACGGCCCCCCAATAGAAAGTTGGGTTGAGCCAGTTGGTTAACTGGTCGGTCGATCGATCCTTACTACGGTCGACCGGTCGGTCGACCGAGCCAATGCTCTAGGCATGTGCACATTTTTGTGCACGTCAATCGACTGCCCTGTCGACCGAGCCATGCTTCGGTCGACCGCAAGCAGCCCAAACCCAAATTTTAAGGTTTAAACTCTAACTTGTTAAATTCAATTAAATCTCACTAAGTCTCAATAAAATTCACAAAAATAAATTCATATAAATAAATTGAATTCCAAATATGTGAGATCAAAGATCAACACATATTACCAACATGTGAACTATTTTTAAGGCATAAAAATTAAAGCTTAAACTAAAAAAACGTATTTTTCAAAAATCAAACTTTGAAATGAAAATCCGATTTTTCTATAAACTTGTATAAGTATAAATATAAGATATTAAAATACCTTTGAAGCATAGTGTGTATGGATATAATCCAATACACATAGTAGATGATATATACTTATTTTTGACAATAAATACCAAAATAAGTTTTGATAAAAACAAAACTTAAACACATGAACTAGATACATCAAAATAAGTTTTTCTAAACATATGAAGAATAAATGCATATGGATGAAATATAATACATATATAAATTATGTAAACTTTTTTTGATGAAATCTATTCATGAAACCGAAAGATGTATTCTTGAGAATTTAAAACCAAAACGCATAGAAAAAGTTTCTATAAACATATGTAGCTCAAATATGTCTGGATAGAATCCAACACATTTTGCAAACTATAAAACTTATTCTATTGAGATGTAGATCATGTAAACATATATTTGAAACTAAAACGGTTAAACTGAAAATCAAAAACTATAAACTTGTGTGTGTTTATACTTGAGCAACTCAAAGTTATTCTATCCTTATACAAGATCTAAACGAAACATCTAAACAAACCTAAATACAAGTCTTCTTATAGACCTTCTTCTCTATGACGACTTGAACCAAACATGATCTAAAGAGTTTGACTCCATCTCGAGTACTTGATGCGATCTTGAAGCGTGAGCTCTTGAATCTACACGTGATAGCTTCAAATCTTAACTTCGAGGCCATTGTAGAAGCTAAACACCAATAATGATCTTGACCTATATCGAAACTTAGTGAATACAAGATCATTAATGTTACAACTTTATAAGTTAGTCATCATTAAAACTAAGGTGAAAGCCTTTGGACCAACAATATATATATATATATATATATATATATATATATATATATATATATATATATATATATATATATATATATATATATATTATGTGTGTGTGTGTGTGTGTCATTCCAGAGGGAATCGAGACCGAATCCTTCCCACTCAAATACAACCCTACGACATTCGTATACAAGATCCATTCCATTGAAGTTGATCTATATTATTTCAAGTATCTATAAAACAAAAATCAAGTTTTTAAATACTTTTTGCCCATGCGTCAAGTAGGAGAAAAATGGACAGCTTAAATAGTGAGTTGGCTAGTTTAACAGTGTAGAACATTTGAAACCTAACAAAAATTAGTTTGCAAGATTTTTAAATGCTTAGATTATGATCAAATGGCCGAAGTATTTGTATATCTAAATACAGATCTAACCAATTCACTACTTTCGGCCGTCCATTTTGCGCCACTTGATGGATGGGCAAAAAGTATTCAAAACACTTGATTTTAAATTTTTAATTATTTTAAATAATATAGATCAACTTTGACATAGTGGATCTTGTATTTGAACGTCGAATGTTGGTATTTGAGTGGGAAAGATTCGGCCTCAAATTCTTCCAGAATGACACAAGTCTATATATATATATATATATATATATATATATATATATAGACACACACACCCCCCCTCAGCTGCCAGCTGATCAACTGGCGTTTCGACATGATCACAGTCAACTGCAACTTGGTCATGTCCTTAAAAATTTTATATATTCTCAGTATAATTAGAACTGCAACCATAGTAGCAATTCTCACAAAAGCACTATGACCATGGTCACAGTTCTCACAAAAACACTGTGATTATGGTTACAGTCCTCACAAAAATACTGCGACCATAATAGCAGACCTCACAAAAAAATACTGCAACCTGGTCGTAATCCTCACAAAAAACTGCGACATGGTAGCGCTACGCCCAAGATTTGTGGTGAGATTCAGCCAAGTCGCTGTCAGCTGAGAGAGTCTCTCTCAGCTAGTGGCTAAGGTACATTTTTCTCATTCACACACATACACACTCTTATGTCCTTCCAAAAAGATTTGAGCCCGAATCCTTCCAACTCAAAAAACCCTCCGACATTCGAAGACAAGATCCACTCCATTGAAGTTGATCTATATTAACAATCTATAAACTAAAAATCAAGTGTTTTGAATACTTTTGTCCATCCATCAAACTCTCTGACATTCGAATATAAGATCCGCTCCGTTGAAGTTGATTTATATCATTTCAAGTATCTATAAACCAAAAATCAAGAGTTTTGAATACTTTTTGCCCCTGCATCAAGTAGGGGAAAAACAAATGGCTTAAATAGTGAATTGGTTAGTTTAACGGTGTAGAATATTTGCAACCTAACAAAAATTGATTTGTAGGGTTTTTAAATTTTTAGATCAAAATCAAATGGCCGGATCGAGAATTTATATGTTTAAAGATATAGATCTAACCAACTCACTACTTTCGGCCGTCCATTCTATGCCACTTGATGGATGGGCTAAAAATATTCAATACACTTGATTTTTGGCTTATAGATTCTTAATATAGATCAACTTCAACGGCGTGGATCTTGTATTCGAATGTCGGCTGGTTATATATGAGTTGGAAGAATTCGGGCTCAAATCTTTTAAGGACACAAGTCTATCTCTCTCTCTCTCTATATATATACATGCATACATATACATACATATATATATATACAAACACACACACATGTATATATATACACATATAAACATATATATAGCCATTTCTTGGCTAGGTCGTTGAGGCCGAAAGGTACAAAATGTTACCTTATTGTATCATCACCTAATTGTGGTATCCTCATCCTATGGGATACCTCTTCAAATTCCCTTATGAAAAAGTATGCATCCTCGGACTCTAGACCATGGTATTTAGGGAGAATGTTAATGAATTATGGTTTTATCTCAAAGCTTTTGCTTTCATCTTCAGGAAGCTGAATACAAGAGAAAAGTGACGTCCTAATAGGATAAAACCTATCCTCTAGCGATATCGGTTGTGTTATGATTTGGTTAGGTTGAGTTGGTGATTTTGTTCTAATTAATCTAGATGTAATTGGTCTCTCGACCATACTTGCATGTACAATCAATTCAGACCAATTCACCAATAAGAAAAAGAAATAAAAATCAATCAATACTATTCTAGGATAAGATTAGATCTAGACGATTTCTAACTTGATTATCTTCGGGAGGTATATTACAGACCTTAACTATAAGTTAATTGGCCAGGTAGATGGCAAGATCAGTGGGAGGTATCCGTCAAGATGGGTCTAATTATGTCAAACCACCAATTTTGAGGTTTCGCCTCTCAATTCTCTACCTAGTCACTGATTTGACAAGAGTTAATTTCTAACAACTTCCTCCTTTAGTCAATCTCCTAGTGAGTCTGATTAATCCTAGAGCTAATGACTGATTAATCTTAAATTAAAGTTAGGTTGTGAGTGCAATGAAGATGATTTGTGGGCTAAAGAAGAGTAATTATGTCCCCCCTTATGTTATTAAGGGTTTTGACCTTAAGATGTATTAGTGCACATGTACAAACAATAGAAAAGAATTCACTCAAAAGCAGTAAATCAGCAAAGGGTGCTTCCTAATCTATATGCAATGTGAAAGCACTGATCTCTAGCACTCTTCAACAAAAATTAAAAATTTAAATAGACGTGTGCCTATAATGCAAGAGTCTAATTTTTTTAGTTAATCGACTTATAGGTTACTGTTAATTTATTAGAAACATGTAGGGTTATCAAATAGAAAAACTATCAACTGCAGTAAATAATTTAAGTAATTCTAATCCGCCATGCACAAAAACAGGACAGTCGTCAACTCAACGGGCCGCATTTGCGTGGCGTTTACCTCGTTTGCATGGCGTTGTTGAGGGTTTAGGAGATCTGTTAAAAATGTAGAGTCCCACAATCACTTATATGCCCTTTAGTGCATCCCTCCTTTATCTCTGATTTAGGACAGGATAATTTCTGAATTAACTTAGGCTTGATGGGCTCTTGGACTTCTCTTTAACTTTTGGGCTTTTTTTGAGCTCTTTTCTTTTCTCTTTTAAATTATAGAGACATGCACATTACCAAACAATAAAACAATTAAATAGTAGTGCTTTATAAAAAAATAAACATGAAAATGTAACTAAAAAATATGCACTTTTGTTGAACAATTAGTCATCCTGCGAGGGTTAGTATTGAATAATAGAGATGCCCCTCCCGCGCTCTTCCTTTTGTCAGAGCCTACTGGAGATAAGCGGGAGAAAGAAGTGGGTAAAAGCTTCGTGGATGCCTTTGATTTGACTTGGCACTAGTGGGTAGAGGAAGTTCCAGACCATTAACATGGATCTCCAGGATTGTGATAGAGATCATGCTACTAGATGAAAGCTGGTGCGCCAGCCAATTTGGCCTATTGAAATTGGAAACTGACATCTCATCGTATTTTGATGCCACGATACTGAGATAGTAGTGAAGCAGCGGTTGATATCATGCTTCTTTGATTGTCTGAAATTCTCGAGGTATGAACCATCTTTCCAGGGATCGAGGACTTGAATGGAGACAATTTGGCTCCTCATCCATCTATAAATAGGCTGGAGTCTTTGTGTAGAAATAACTCCAGCCATCTTCTCTAAGATGTATTGTTGAGTCATCATGTGCCCTACCTTCCTCTTCATTGGATGGAGGAAGGAAAGGTGGAGAAGATGGTGGCCAAGCCTCCCTTGCCTGAGAGTTTGTTCAGCGCAAAATGTCAGTCTTTGCGATGAGCCTGTCACAAAGCATCAGTCTTCACAGGGCTCTGTGCCGGGGCGACTGCTTTGTGGCCCGCTTCGATTGGAGTCAATGATCTAGTTCTGAGTCACCCGATTTTTAAAAGGCAAGGGTCGTTCTAAAGAATCTGACCCTCCCTCCATATAAGGCACATGAGTAAGAAAGCGGTGGAGCACGTCGGTCGGGTGTGCAGGGGAGTCACCTTCACCCTAGAGCCCAATCATATTTCTTAGAATATCACAGCGGGGAAAGATCTTTTTTTTCTTCTAAAGTGTTCTGCAGGAGTCTGTCTGGTGGATCCTGTTACCTTGCTCCTGGAGGGCTTCATGGGGATCATCGTAGCAGGTGGTAGTTTTCTGGCTTCCTTGGAAGAAAGGGAAGATGCTGACAGACATGACTACCTTCTTTAAGGACTGTTGCAAAGATAAAGACTGCCCTTGATAGGTCTCCTCTGATTGAACTAGTCTTGATCTTTCTTGCTTTGAGGGTTTTAAATGGTGGCAGGATATGTTCCCAGATCTCTTTTTTTTTTTTTTCAAAAAGCCAACACAGGGATATAGAAGATTTCATGTATTCACTTGTCAGTTGTAATGACATAATGAAATTTAATGAAATATAATTGTATGTTATCTTGCAATGAAAATGAACAAGTTGTTTAGATCTTACCTAACTCGTGTTGTGGAATGATCATACCGCTTCGGAGGCCTGATTTCGGATGACAAGAATGTGATGTCAGTGTTATCGCCCCCAGATGGTACCTCCATCTCCGAGCAAGTAAGCAATGATCTTCAAGTGAAGTAGGGACTTCAGTCGCGGAGTTGAACTGGACCGTGAGGTGCTGGTCTACTGAGGACTTCAATCGCGAAGTTGAACTGGGCTATGAGGAGCTGATCTCCGAGTGAAGTGAGGACTTCAATCATGGAGTTGAATTTGGCTGTGAGGTGCTCGTCTTCGAGCGGAATGAGGACTTCAGTCATGGAGTTGTATTGGGTTGTAAGGCACTGGTCTCCCAGCAAAGTGAGGACTTCAGTAGCTGAGTTGAATTGGGTTGTCCGATCTTTGTGTTGATGTTCTCAAGTTCGAGATTCCCTCCCAGAACATACAAACATAAGGTGATGTGTGAGGAGACTAGGAGCCCTCAGCTTCAGAGCCGGCAGGAGGCTGCTCAATTGGAGGTTGTTGCCAAATTGAGGATGGGCCTATGGAAGCCGAATGTAGGTGTTTAAGCAATGTCTCTCGAGTGGGGCTTCCCTCCTCGGAGCACGCTCAAAGTGGCAGTTGCCCAATCAAAGAGGAACCTTCCAAAGGGTAGTTGCTCAGTGAGGGATTGATTTGTTACCAATATTGCATATTTATCATCACATTTCCATATTATTTTGTGCAATAAACTCTGCTATTTAATTATTTTTTGTCTAATTATTTGCAGGCCTTTACTAAATAAAAGAGGAGAGAGAACGAGCCCAAAAGCCCACTGAAATTCAGATTAAATCAAAATCAAGGATGAGGGCAAATGTTCAGCTGAAGATCAGAGCATATCAGGGAGATAACACTAAATGAAAACCAGTTAAATTCGGATTTTTATGAATTTATTTCGGCTAGCTGAAACACTAATATCGCCAAATCCGCAGCTCAAATCGAGAAACCAGATAGAAAACAGATGAAACATCAAACCAGGGATCTGCACCCCCCGGATCTGGCCATCTGACCACAAAAATACTGTGGATCACCATATTTCTTGTGGATCCGCCATATTTCAATTTAGATACGGGAGCGTTTGCTCCCCTATCTTCAGACACTCTCTCCCATTGTGTTTTTGCTATAAATACTGCAAATTCTGACGCCAGAGAGAATGATTTAGCAGAGAGCATAGGTTAGACTATTCTGTAGTTTGTAACATAGGTTTTTAGTTTTTTTTTATGTAATTTTCATTTTTCTTTATGTAACTGAGAGGAGAGGAAAGTTTCATGGATGAATGAGAGTGCAACTTGTACTGAGGGTGACACCGATGTAGTTCTTCTTCTTTCATTTTTATTTTAATCGAATCAAAGTTCTAATTTTATAATCTTCTTCTTCTCTTACTCTTCTTCTACCGGTTTTTGATGGTAATCCAAATGAAACCTATAGCATCGAACATGCCTTGCCATTGAAAGTGCGCTTAATGGCTTATGATGATGGATAGTCGTTTCTATATATTTTCTGCTTTCATTTAAGTCCATAGTTTAAATTTAGGAACGGGGAAGATCCTATTTGCCATGCTTTGCTCGCCTTTAAGATGAGGTAAGTCTTTGCCAAGGATTCAAGATAATTCATCAACTGGAAGAGATAAGTAAGTTCTTTTAGGTTTTCTTCTTTTCTTTTAATTTTTAGTTTAGATCACCATCATCACCAACTCTCTACTCTATTCACTATTTTTACTTTCTTTGTATAAATTTATTTTTCATTTTCTCCACCTTCTCTATCTACCACTTTCTTCTTAACTTAACAAAAGAATCATTTTCATTTTCTTTGCAAGAACAAGAGAAAAACTTTTAACCATTTTTTGTGAACTAAAAGTGAACTTACAATACGCTTTCATCACAAGTCCTTCCTTGTGGATCACAACCCGTATAGCCACTTGCTATAGTGGTAGTATTGAATACCTTACACTTTTATCCTTAAGTTCTAAAATTCTGTATTTTTCTGTTTGCATGTTTACCTCAATCAACTATTGGCGCCGTTGCCGGGGAGGATGGTCAGTAAGTCTTTTTAATTTACTATTTTAGTTAACTTTCTTCTCTTTTCTTATGTATAGGAGGAGACATCAAAAAAAATTTTTGCTGCAGTGGATATATAATTAGCTCTGAACTCTGCTGTTGACTGATTTTTCCTGCACACAAAAATTAGAATATTAGATTAAGAATAGATCGTGCGAGGAATCAGTTCTAATCCGCGGTAGCAGGGCTATGCGGGTCGTGATCCTCAAGGAGGGACTGCGATAGAAGCGTTAAGCAAGTTTCTCTAAAAATTTATCTTTTTAGTTAATTTGTTAGTCACGATGGTATTTACAAAGAAAAGTGGTATTTACAATGAAGTGAAGAAAAGAATTGTGGAAAGAATAGTGTGATTGAGATCTAAACTAAAGAAAGAAGGAAAGAAAACTTACCTCTTTAGTCCTACTTACCTTTGATCCTTTTGCAACGACTTACTTTGTCTTCGAAGGCGTTCAAGCATGGGATATAGGATCTGTTCGTCGCCATAAGCCATCAAGGGCTCTTCTTGGGCTCGGCAGTCTCGAAGCGATTGGATCTCACGGTTTGCAAGTCATCAGAGAGAGAAATAATGAAACAGAAATAGAAGAATAGCACAAAGAAAGAAGAACATAAATACACAAGAATAAATAAACAAGAATAAAAGAACAAAAGCTAACCTTGAGTAGATTCTATTAACAATGGAAGAAAAATAAAAACTTACACCGATGTCACCTCAGTACAAGTATGATCCCTTCCTCCATGAAAGCATCTCCACTCTCAGTTACAAAATTTACAAAATAAAAATCTAACCTAAAACCTAAACCCTAGCTTTTGGCCCTTGGCTCGCCTCTGGACGCTCTGTACGTTGCATTGCAGGTGATATTTATAGGTGCAGAAGGCTACAGAGTCCGGGATAAACATCACCACGAAATCTGGGATTCTAACTCATCTGAATTGCCGCGCCTTGCCGAGCATCCGCGGCACTTTTGTGGCTTCTGGCCGCGCGCTTTGGCGCGTGGCCTCTCCTGGTCCGTCCATCTGGGATTTTCCTTCTGGAAATTGAATCCTGGCTCTTAATCTTTGGATTTGAATATAACTTGGGAATCAAGTTACCTAGATCCCAAATCTTTTCCACGAATTTTCCTTCTCTTCTTTTAGCTTTTATCCTATCCTGCAAGTGTTTAGGGTTGAATAGAAGTCTATCCTTCCCTCTTCTTTGTATTTGCAACTTTGGCCCTTGTGTATTTGCAATTTTGACAATTGACTTTTACACCTGGGCTTCAAACATGGGCTTGGATCTGGGCTTTTGGGCTCTTTAAGCTTTATTTATTGTAAAAATAAGAATTCGAGGCCTGCACACAATAAATTACAAATTATTAATAAATGTGCAGAATTATATAAATAAATATGAAAATGTGACGGTAAATATGATGATAAAAATGCACTTTTGACTACCAATCACACCCCCACACTTATCTTTTTGCTCGTCCTCGAGTAAAACAAAGAAAAGAAAAAGTTAATCTAACCTAACTCACTTTCGTAGGAATCACGATTGCACTTAGCACGTGCAACAAGCCGTTAAACCTCTAGGTTACCCTAGAGGACGAGTGTTGTCTCGTGAGGGTTTTCAGCGGATTGCACCCACAAAATCCATAAAAAGGAAAATATTTGAATTATTATTGAAGAGACTAAGTAGTCTATAAGTTTTAGGATTATCATTTTTATTCATTCTTCAAACCTGGTCTTTATAAAGTCAATTGTTATTCATTTTAGGTAAGGATTAAAATTGAATTGCTAATATAGTCTTTTTCGTTACCAAAAATCATATGCATCCTTGCGAATTTTTACTAGCAATTCCTTAACTTGGACTCTCATGCCTCTTTATTATTTTTATAACATCATCTAATTTTCTTTCGTGTAAGTATCAAGACTTCTTGAGGCCCGCATACCTAACTAATTGACTATTAGATGTGTTAATATATTTTTTTTTATTTTGGCATGTATAACTCATCTAATTTTCTTTCGTATAAGTATCAAGGCTTCTTGAGGCCCTCATACCTAACTAATTGACTAATAGATGTGTTAATACATGTATAATATTTCTCAGTTTTCTTAGGCTTTCTAATCCACCCATGTAGCGAACTTAAAGTCGGTGGCTCCCAAACCGGTCGGCTTTAGGGCACCAGGTGAGAAAATACCCCGCGGACTCAAATTCGAGTGAACTAGGCCACAAAACTAAGGACTTTATTTTATTTAGAACTTACCTTTAGGCATGAATACTTATGCTTCTTGAGGCACATGTATCAGCTTAATTGGTGAAATTTTTTTTTTTTTTTTTTTTTATATATGAGGCACAAGGTCTTCATCTTAGAATCCTAGATATGTATTAGGTATGCAAATTTCATTAAGGTAAAAATCAAGACTAATTAATTATTCAATTTCTTCTCCTATACCTAAAAATTAAACAATTTATTTATTTTGACCAAGTTTTTAGAAATCCTAATCATGATTTTCCTAATCCTTAAAACTAACTTAGATTTCTTTCAAAAAATAAGTCAAAATATTTCCTTTTTATAACATTTTTTTTATAAAATTTTTTTTTTTTTTTTTTTAGCAAATTTTTGTTAGTTTCTACCTATGTTAGTATGTTAGTAAAGCCCACCCCCACACTTACCTCATGCATTGTCCTCAATGTATGAAATGAATGCATATATGCATGAAAAAGAACAAGGGAAGGCGGAAAATTACCTTAGGGGGTGGTTCCGGTGGTGGTCTAATTGGGCCAAGCGTTGCTACCCAATCAAGATAATATAGTATTTCATGGAGGAACCCACCAAAAATTTTTCTTGTATAACCCACGAAAATGTATGTGTGATCATTTTTTAAAATTTTCACCCCATCAAATTTCCAAATTTCATAATAAATTTCAGAGTCAATTGTGTCAACCGCCTTGTCCCAAAATGGAGTATGGAAAGATGGAATTATCGACTTGGACATTATAGGTACGGGAACGAATACCGACTCAAGGAAGATGCTCAAATCAATAAGGGCTCAGGAGTCGGGCTAGGTTCAAGAATTGAGTCCAAGTCAAGAAATTGAAACTCAAGTCCACAATCTTCTTCCCACAATGGAATGTGACCTAATATGGGTGATATCTCTTTACTTCCAATATTAAGGAATTCTAGCTCATCACCATACAATTCTTCAAACTAAGGTCAACATCGTCCGTCAGAATTGTACAATCAATTTCAGAAGTAAAGAGATTGTGAGAATCTAGGTCAAGTTCAATATGATCATCTAAAATGGGTGATTCAATTTCATAATGAATTGGAATAGGATCCAATGTTGACTCGGGAAAAGTGAAATCAGGTGGAGACACTGGAGTCATTATTGGATCAGGAAATAAAATTGAATCATCAAGTGGAAGATCATGATCATATTCAAGCTCAAGTTCTAATTCAGGAAAGGAAAAACTTGCCAAGTTATCAAAAATTGGAGTTTCGGCAAGTTCACATGATGGTACTGAATTAGAATCTTGTTGTCCAAAGCAACTTGGTTCGTCGGCTCTAAGCGAGTGGTCAGCGATATCAGAATCAGCCGGACGGTGAGAACGTAAGCATTGAACCATCAAATCTATGTCATGATCACGGGCTAATTTAGCCTCAGTCATGGCAGCTAGCATCCCTTCATAGTCGATAGGTGGATCATGTTCTGATTGGACTTGAAAATAGGACGGGTAATCGTGATAAAGTTGTGAGTCGGTGGACTCACGTATCATCATGTCTAAGATTGATGGTGATTTTTGCTTGGACTTATTTATACTCATCATTTTCAAGATAGATGGATTTCTATTCTGAATGGGTGGATCTGAGTATGAATCTTGGGAAGAATGTGGACTAGATGGATATGAAAGACAATTTGGTTGAGAATTAGACTCGGGGGACTCGAAACCCCATGAACTCTGTGACGAGTTGAAATTATTATGGAAATTATAGTCATAAGATGGGGGGTGTGGGTTATATTCATTCGGATAAGACCATTCCGGCACACTAGATTGGTCAAAGTTAGGGTATGCCGGGTTGGTAATATCTGAATAATAGTTAGGGGTGTAATATGGATTAAAATTGGAATTATTATTATGTGCCATATCACACCAACACAAACACAACAAACAAACAAACAAACAAACAAACAAAAATTCTAACCTAAGTTAGGGTAGACTTATGACCTAGACGACTCCTAACTGGTTAGACTGTCCACGGGAGGTAGGGTGTAGACTTTGACCACAAGTTAATCAGCCAGGTCGGGGCAAGAGTGGTGGGAGGTTTTCCGTCAAAGACGTTCCTTAATTAAATAACCACCACACTTCGGGCTTTCGGCCCTCAATCCCCTTCCTAGACACTGATTTGGCAGGAGTCAACTTCCAACACCGTTCCCCCTTAGGATAATCTCCTAATTGAGTCCGAGATGTCCCTAGGGCCAACGTCTACTAATTTTTAAGTTAGGCTTGGGTTAGTGAGTGCTTGGGATATGATTTTTGGGCTAAGGAAGGGTGATGAAATCCCCACCTTATCTTGTTAATGGGTTATGCCCTTAAGATGAATTAGTGTACGTGTAAAGCTGTAGAAAAGTAATCACTCAAGAAAGCAGTAAACAACCAAGAGTGTTTCCTAATCTATATGCTATGCAAACGTACCTTGTCGCCAGCACTCTTCAACAGTAAATTAAAGTAATTGAAAAGACACGTGCCTAATATGCAAACGTCTAATCAATTTTTATCTTTAACAACAATCTTTTTACTGTTGAATTAATTAGCAGTTTACAGGTGTGTCACAGAACAAGATAAACAGAGAATTAAACAGTATTTAAACTTTGCAGCATCCTGAAGAAATTGCAGTTAGTAGTCCTTTACTGTTGCCGCGTTTCCGCGGCTTTGGCCGCGGATCCGCGGCAAAACAGTGGGCTCCTGTGCTCTGCCTTCGAGGGCAGAGGCACAGGGCAGCTATATGTCCACTGCAGCTGCTGTTTTCTGTTTCCTGTTCTCCAAACCTGCAAACAGAAAAGAATAAAGAATTAGTTAAAAATTAAATTTTTTTGTTTTAGAGATAACTTACCGTCCCTCCCCGGCAACGGCGCCAATTTGTTGACTGATTTTTCCTGCACACAAAAATTAGAATATTAGATTAAGAATAGATCGTGCGAGGAATCAGTTCTAATCCGCGGTAGCAGGGCTATGCGGGTCGTGATCCTCAAGGAGGGACTGCGATAGAAGCGTTAAGCAAGTTTCTCTAAAAATTTATCTTTTTTAGTTAATTTGTTAGTCACGATGGTATTTACAAAGAAAAGTGGTATTTACAATGAAGTGAAGAAAAGAATTGTGGAAAGAATAGTGTGATTGAGATCTAAACTAAAGAAAGAAGGAAAGAAAACTTACCTCTTTAGTCCTACTTACCTTTGATCCTTTTGCAACGACTTACTTTGTCTTCGAAGGCGTTCAAGCATGGGATATAGGATCTGTTCGTCGCCATAAGCCATCAAGGGCTCTTCTTGGGCTCGGCAGTCTCGAAGCGATTGGATCTCACGGTTTGCAAGTCATCAGAGAGAGAAACAATGAAACAGAAATAGAAGAATAGCACAAAGAAAGAAGAACATAAATACACAAGAATAAATAAACAAGAATAAAAGAACAAAAGCTAACCTTGAGTAGATTCTATTAACAATGGAAGAAAAATAAAAACTTACACCGATGTCACCTCAGTACAAGTATGATCCCTTCCTCCATGAAAGCATCTCCACTCTCAGTTACAAAATTTACAAAATAAAAATCTAACCTAAAACCTAAACCCTAGCTTTTGGCCCTTGGCTCGCCTCTGGACGCTCTGTACGTTGCATTGCAGGTGATATTTATAGGTGCAGAAGGCTACAGAGTCCGGGATAAACATCACCACGAAATCTGGGATTCTAACTCATCTGAATTGCCGCGCCTTGCCGAGCATCCGCGGCACTTTTGTGGCTTCTGGCCGCGCGCTTTGGCGCGTGGCCTCTCCTGGTCCGTCCATCTGGGATTTTCCTTCTGGAAATTGAATCCTGGCTCTTAATCTTTGGATTTGAATATAACTTGGGAATCAAGTTACCTAGATCCCAAATCTTTTCCACGAATTTTCCTTCTCTTCTTTTAGCTTTTATCCTATCCTGCAAGTGTTTAGGGTTGAATAGAAGTCTATCCTTCCCTCTTCTTTGTATTTGCAACTTTGGCCCTTGTGTATTTGCAATTTTGACAATTGACTTTTACACCTGGGCTTCAAACATGGGCTTGGATCTGGGCTTTTGGGCTCTTTAAGCTTTATTTATTGTAAAAATAAGAATTCGAGGCCTGCACACAATAAATTACAAATTATTAATAAATGTGCAGAATTATATAAATAAATATGAAAATGTGACGGTAAATATGATGATAAAAATGCACTTTTGAAGTAGAGCCCAAAAGCCCTCAGATTTGTTGTAAACCCATGGCATTCTGAGTGATTTACTAACCCGTATTTTTTTTACAGGTTGGTTGAATGGCAAAGATTAAAGTTTCTGCAGCTATTTATTTTCTAGTTTAACTCACTGAACATACTTTTCTAACCTCAATAGTATATTGTTGCTTGTAAATACTAAAAAACATTTAGACTTGCATTTAGGCATGTGCCTATTTTGTTACATTTTCTATTTACTGTTGAAGAGTGCTGGAGCCATTTGATCAATATAGCGAAAGATAGGAATAAGAAAACTCTACCTAATATAATTTTAGCCATTCTTGATTGCCCTAGCCATATTAATAGGAACGAAGAACATAGTGTTTTGGAGACTTAAACCAAGTTTCAATGTCAGTACAAAACCTAGAACTTGACCAATATCAACTCATTGACAAGTTGGCAAGTTTTCATTTCAACGAAATTGAACTTGAACATGAATGTGACCCTGACCCATAACTTTGTGATTCAATTCCAATTTTTGAATTTATGTTGACTTTGGTATTCTTACCCAAGTTGGACCCATTTTCCGAGCCAACATTGATTCCTATATCCATAGATTTTGAAATTATACCACCTCTTTTGGATAGTTACACTTCATTGATGGGAAAAGAATGTGAGATTAAATTCTTTGATTTGGACTCAACTCTTGAACCAAAACTAACTCTTAAACCCAAAGTTAATTTTTTCCGAGTTAGTAATTGTTCCCGAACCTATTACTCTTGAACCCAAGTCAACCATTCTACCAAGTCACATTCTTTTGTTGGACATAGGTATAGACCATGATGACTCCGTGATGATTTTTCAAGACTGGTCGTGTAAAGGGAATAAGTTTCATGATAGGATCTGTTATGATCCTATTCATATTGGGGATTGTAATTATGTAAATAGAAAAGAGGTTAATAAAGGTGAGTTTCACGAACTACCACATTATTTTTATTGGGTAACAACGCTTGGCCCAATCCAACCACCCCGAGACTATTACCTTGTGGTAACATTTTCTTCCCTTTCTTCTTTTTCATTTATTTATGAATTCATTCATACATTGAGGACAATGATGAGATAGGTGTGGGGGAGAGTTCTAATATAACATAATTTTTTCTTTTAATTTAAAAAATAACATCTTCCTTGCCTTCAAAAATTTTTTGAAAAAAGAAACAATATTTTGACCTATTTTCTATAAGAAATTAAGTTAATTTTAAGGAATAGGAGAATTATAATTAGGATTTCTTATACTTGGTCAAAATAAGATTACTTGTTTGATTTCCAGGGTTAGGATGAAAACTTGGAAAAGGAATTTAATCTTGATTTTTACCTTAATGAAATATGCATGCTTTATACACTTACATACTTAGGGTTCAAAAATAAAGATTCTTATGCCTTATAAAAAAAATTTATATATATCAAAAATCTTTTGATTATGCTAGGTATTTGTGCCTCATAAATCATAAGTATTCACGCCTAAAAGTGGTCCATATAATAAAATCTTTAGTTTTGTGGCCTTGTTTACTCGAGTCTTCAAATCCTAGGGTGTTTTCTCACTCGGTGCCCTAAGACCGTCCGGTTTGGGTATCACCGACTAAAGGCTCGTTATATGGGCAGATTGGAAAGCCTAAAAGAACTAAGGAATAATATCACTAAAAATATAAAAAAAAAAATAAGGCATAAGAGTTAGAGTTAAAGAATCCCGAGTCAAAAATTTCATGGTCAGAAGATGCATATGACTTAGGGTAAAGTAATAGACTAGATGAGAAATACACTTTGACTCCTTACCTTGATTGATTACAAGTTTTTAAATAGAAACTAAGTTTAGGATTGAAAATTTTAATTTTCCTATAACTTATAAATTACTTGAACTCTTACAATAATACTTCATATACTTTCTCTCTTTCAAAATGATTTTTGAAAATACTAACACTTTGTTGCTTTTCCTTTATGGATTTTATGGGTGTGTAATTGTGATTTTACCTGCACACAAAAATACAGAATTTCAGAACTTAAGAATAAAGTGTGCAAGGTGCTCAATACCACCGTGATAGCAAGTGGCTATGCGGGTCATGATCCACAAGGAGGGACTAGCGATGAAAGCTTTTTAGTAAGTTCTCTTTTAGCTTAAAAAGAATGGTTAAAGATTTTCTTTTAGTTCATAAAAATTAAAGGAAAATAAGTTACAGCAAAGTTAAGAAGAAAGTGGTAGATTGAGACGGTGGAGAAAATGGAATATGGATTTGTACAAAGAAATTAAAAAGAGTGATAAAAGAGTTGATAGATTGTAGTATTGGTGATCTAAACTAAAAGCTAAAGAAAAGAAACTAAAAATTACTTACCACTTCAGTGCTTATATACCTTAGATCCATAGCTACGACTTACCTAGGTTTTGAAGGCGATCAAGCATGGCGTGCAGGATCTTCCCCATTCCTGATGTACACTATGAATAAAAGGGCAAGCTAAACTAACAAAAGAATGGTTGTTCATCACCATAGGCCATCAAGAGCACTTACAACGGCGAAGCAGTCTCGAGGCTATCGAATTCACTTGGATTGCAATATATCAAAGGAGAGTAAATAAAAACAAGAGTAAAGAAGAAAAAGAAACTTCGATTCGATTCAAATAACAATGAAAGAGAAGACTTACTTACACCAGTGTCACCCTCAGTACAATCTTGCTTTCATTCCTCTATGAAACTCGTCTCTCCTCTCAATTACATAAAGAAAAGTAAAAATTATATAAAAGAAAAAAATAAAAACCTACACTAAAAAGAATGAAAACTGGCCTAAGCTTCTATCCCTGCTTCTTCGTCCTTCTGCCTCTGATGTGTGGGGTATTTATAGGATAGAAATGGATAAGGAAATGAGTCTAAGGTGAGGGGAGCTGACTTTCTGAATTTGAATCCTTCCCTTATCTCCAAACTTGATTTGATGTAGATATTCAGTTTTGATCTGCAGTTTATTGGCATATTGATTGCTAAATATAACTTATCAATGATAGAATTAGAAATAGTGATCAACTTAAGAGTTGTAGCCCTTTAAGTCTTTTTTCTATATCATCTAGAATCATCAGATTTGAGTTTAGATAGCGAAAATTATGATTCAAATATTAAAATATATCCAGTCAGAATTCGAGTCAAAATTGTTTCATCTCATCCGTTGATCTTCTCTCTATCCATTTATTCTTTTGGATTTGGACTATGTATTTGACGTTATCCTCGTATGATCTTTAGATTTAACCACTTTATTCATCAAAAACTAAACTTAACTAACTGAATTTGGGATCATCTTCCTCTAACCAAATAGATCTAGTTAAATCTAAATTTAACTGATATTTATTTGATTTTATCATTTTTCTCCCCATGATTATCTCCTGCAAAATAGACATTTAAGACAAGGAATTTTAGCAGATTTATTACATGATAAATGTGAAAATATAATAAAAAATAATGCAATAAATGTGTACAATCAGTGTAATCTACAGAAAACCCTCACGAGACAAAACTTATCTTATAGGGGTAACCTAGAAATGTAACGGCTTGTTGTACATATTAAGTGCAATCGTGATTCCTACGAAAATGGATCGTTTTTGTTTTGCTTGAGGACGAGCAAAAGATAGGTGCAGGGTTGTGATCGGTCGCTAATATTGCATATTTATCATTACATTTTCATATTATTTTGTTTAATGAACTTTGCTATTTAATTAATTTTTTGTCTAATTATTTGCAGGGCCTTAACTAAATGAAAGAGGAGAGAAAACGGGCCCAAAAGCCCACTGAAATTCAGATTAAATTAAAATCAAGGATGAGGGTAAATGTTCAACTAAATATCAGAGCAAATTAGGGAGATAACACCAAATAAAAACTTATTAAATTCAGATTTTTACGAATTCATTTTGGTTAGATGAAGATCAACACTGATATTGTCAAATTCATAACTCAAATCGAGAAATCAGATAGATAAACGGTGAAACATCAAACCAGGGACCTGCAACCCCCAGATCTGGCCATCTGGCCAATAAAATATCATGGATCCGACACATTTCTTGCGGATACGCCGCATTTTAGCTGAGATATATGGAAAGTTTGCTTCCCTATCTTCAGATACTTTTTCCCGTTGTGTTTTTGCTATAAATATCTGCAAATTCTTAGGCCAGAGGGAACGATTCAGCAGAAACATAGGCTAGACTATTCTGTAGTTTGTAACTTAGGTTTTTAGTTTTCTTGTATATAATTTTTGTTTTTCTTTATGTAACTGAGAGGAGAGGAATGTTTCATGAAGAAATGAGAGTGAAGCTTGTACTAAGAGTGACACTAGTTTTCTTTAATTTTTATTTGAATCGAATCAAAGTTATGATTTTATGTTCTTCTTCTTCTCTTTTGATGATAATCTAAATGAAACCTACAACATCGAACATGCCTTGCCATTACAAGTGCGCTTGATGGCTTATGATAATGGATAATCGTTTCTATTTAATTGCTGCTTTCATTTAAGTCCTCAGTTTAAGTGAGAGGTGAGAGAACGGAACAGAACTTATTTGCCATGCTTTGCTCGCCTTCAAGATGAGGTAAGTATTTTTCAAGGATTTAAGGTAAGTCATCAACCGGAAGAGAAAGTAAGTTCTTTTAAGTTTCTTCCTTTTATAATTTAGATTACCATCATCACTAACTCTCAACTCTATTCTCTATTTTCACTTTCTTTATATAAATTTATTGTTCATTTTCTCCACCTCCTCTATCTACCACTTTGTTCTTAACTTAACAAAAGATTCTTTTTCATTTTCTTTGCAGGAATAAGAGAAGGACTTTTAACCATTTTTTGTGAACTAAAAGAAAACTTACAATACACTTCCATCGCAAGTCCCTCCTCGTGGATCATGACCCGCAAAGTCACTAGCTATAGTGGTAGTATTGAATACCTTGCACTTTTATCCTTAAGTTCTGAAATTGTGTATTTTTTGTGTGCAAGTGATCGGGGCGAAACCGGCACTTGAAAATGTACGTTTTATGAAATCAATGAAAAGCTTGTATGTGTTAATGTTCCCTCGATACTTCTGTTATAACATTGGCTCAACGGGTCGAATCCACAGGGACGGGAGGTGATAGAAGCAGTAACAGTCTTTATTCACGTGTTATGTTAACAAGCCTTCTTTGTTAAAGAATGAGAAAAAGAAGAAAGAAAAGGAAATACAGAAGTGATAGGTGAGGAGAGGCGATGAAAGCGGCGATGTGAAAATAAAAGATAAGTGGTTTGGAAAACAAAATAGAAAAGAAAATGAAATAAAGATGAACTAAAAAGTTGGTGAAAATAATGAAGAAAATGGTAAAGGAGTTTGAAATTGATTTTAAAAGAAGATAAAAGAAAACTCATGGCTACTAACTACCAATTGCTCTACTAACCATGCTAACCTCTTAGTGATAGTTGCCTCACATGGATCCTTAGCCATCACTAATCCTTGTTTTCAAGAGACGAAATAGAGCATGGCACATAAGAAGGTTCTTCTACATTCAAACAACACATCTATACCATACAACAAGTTGCAAGCTATTATTAATTCATCAAAACCGGTTAGAGGTGAGCATAAAATAAAGAAGACATTATAAGTTGGCAAGTTAGTGGGTTAGGTGTTAGAAATGTTAGAATGTTAGAATCCATCATCATGAGCCATTAATGGCTCTTGCAAGAGCAAGGCCTTGTAGAGGCTACTAGATTCATGTGGATTATCAAGTAAGGGGTTAGATGGTTAGTGGTTAGTAGTTAGATTGTCATAAGAAGAAAAGTTAGCCAAACATCATGTAGAAGATAGAGAAGATTATAATGAAGAAGAAAGGAGACACCTTTACATAGATTGTCACCATCTATTACATCAATTTGTCTCTTTCTCTCTCTGAATCTCTCTGCCCTAATACATGGTCTAAAAATAAATGAAAATACAAAAGAAAAGAAGAAGAATACCTACACTATCTTACACTAAAAGATAGGAAACCTAGCCTAATTCTAAATTTGGTTGCGTTCTGGACCTCTACAGGAGTTTTTATAGGCAAAGGAGGGTTCTAGAAGACGAGACAAGGCCACGCTCGAAGATCGACACGTGGCCCCACCACATTGCCACGGACGTGCGGCATTTGCCGCATTTTCGCGAAAAAACTAGGGAATTAAATCCCTGGTTTTGGCGAGCGTGTTCCCAACGCTTCTAGTACCTTCTTGGTATACTCAGATTCTGGTATTATTGCTCGAATATTCGTCTGACATGCGCAAGAATCTAGGTTCAATTTCCCTTACTTGGCCTCCAAGAAATCTGGATTTAATTACCCGAAAATGGGTTTAATTAAGCTTTTATTACCCTTTTGCCCTCCTTGTCTTGATTATCTACAAGAGAGACCAAAAAATGGTTTAGACCGATATTTTATTCATAAATCAGTAGGGAATGCGATATAATAATGCAAAATTGTAGACTAATCACACTCCCACACTTATCTTTTGCTCGTCCTGAGCAAAATAAGAAAAGAAAAACTATACTATAAATGTTATTACACCACTTTCGCAGGTAACACTATTGCACTGAGCGTGTGCAACAAGTTGTTAAACCTCTAGACTTCCCCTAGAGGAGGAGTTTTGTCTCCTGAGGGTTTTCAGTGGATTCACCCACAAAATCCATAAAGAAAGAAGACAAATGTTATTATTTTGAAAACACATTTTGAAAGAGAGATAAGTTTTTGAAATATTTTTTGCAAAAATATAAGCGATCCAAGATCATAAGTCCACAAAAAATTATTCTCCCTTAAATTTAGTCTATATGCAAGATCTTGCCTTCAATTAAGGTAAGAATTCAAAATTGGATTGAATATTTTCTCCTTCATAAAACCTAGATAATATGCACTTTATGTCAGTGAAGATTTCTGGGATTTCAACTCTAACCATCAAGCCATTTATTATATGTATATATATTTCTTTTTCTTCTTTTTTTTTCTTCCCTTAGTTTTCTTAGGTTTTCTAGTTTACCCGAATAGTGAGCGTTTAACCGATGACTCCCAGACCAGATGATTTTAGGGCACCAGATGAGAAAACATCCCTCGGGTTTAAGGACTTGAGTAAACAAGGCCACAAAACTAAGGAAGATTATTTGTTCTTTATTACCACCTTTAGGCGTGAATGATCATGTTTCTCGAGGCATAATTATCCAGCTTAATAAGTGATTTTTTCTTTGTATATAATATATATTTTTCTTTTTATTTATTTTTGCTTTATGGTATTTTAGGTCTTTGCTTCCATCCCAAAAATTGTGTTTGTGTAAAGTGCAAACTATCTAAGGCAAAAAATTTAAGATAAAATTATCTCCCCAATCTTTTATACTTAACCTATAATTTTAAACAAGTCCATTATTTCAACTAGGTTTAAGATGTCATAATTAAGGCTTCCTTAATTTCTAAGATCATCTTAATTTTCTTAAAAATAGATCAAAATTTTGTCTCTTATTTCAAAAAATTTTTAAAGAAAGAGAAAAATCCTATACAAAAGGATAAATTTCTAAAAGTAACCTAAAAGGAAATGAAAAAGAAAGAAAATCTAAAAAACTCTATGTTAGTAAACCCTCCCCTACACTTATCTCATGCATTGTCCTCAATGCATCGTGATATATGTATGCATGAAACAAATAGAGAGGGAAGAAAAATCACCTCAAGGTGGTGGTTCCGATGGCGGTCTGATTGGTCCACGAAATGCGGCCAAATCTAATTTGCGTGGAGTTCGGAGGAACCCACCGAGACCTCTATAATACAACCCACTAGAATGATGTATATATGGATGATTTTTATTAAGAATTTAACCCCATCTAGTTTCCAAATTTTCAAAATAATTTCGAAATCAATTTTATCAACACCTTTATCCCAAAATGGAGTATGAAAAGATGAAATGATTGATTTGGGCTCAGGGAGTACATGAACTAATATCGACTCAGGGATTTGACTTAAGTTAAGTAAAGGTTCAGGAGTCAAACTTGGTTCAGGAATTGGGTCCAAATCAAAAAGTTGAAACAAGCACCTTAAAATTGTGTGTTTTATGAAATCAATGAAAAGCTTGTATGTGCTAATGTTCCCTCGATACTTTCGTTATAGCATTGGCTCAACGGGTCGAATCCACAGGGACAGGAAGCGATAGAAGCATTAACAGTCTTTATTCATGTGTTATGTTAACAAGTCTTCTATATTAAAGAATGAGAAAAAGAAGAAAGAAAAGGAAATCTAGAAGTGATAGGTGAGGAGAGGCGATGAAAGTGGCGATGTGAAAATAAAAGAGAAGTTATTTGGAAAACAAAATAGAAAAGAAGATGAAACAAAAGATGAACTAAGAAGTTGGTGAAAACAATGAAGAAAATGATAAAGGAGTTTGAAATTGATTTTTAAAAGAAGATAAAAGAAAACTCATGGCTACTAACTATCAAGTGCTCCACTATCCATGCTAACCTCTTAGTAATAGTTCCCTCACATGGATCCTTTACCATCACTAATGTTTGGCTTCAGGAGACGATACAGAGCATGGCACATAAGAAGGTTCTTTTACATTCAAATAACACATCTATACCACACAATAAGTTGCAAGCTACTATTAATTCATCAAAATCGGTTAGAGATGAGCATGAAATAAAGAAGACATTGTAAGTTAGCAAGTCAGTGGGTTAGGTGTTCAAAATGTTAGAATGTTAGAATCCATCATCATGAGCCATCAATGGCTCTTGCAAGAGCAAGGCCTTGTAGATGCTACTAGATTCATGTGGATTATCAAGTAGGAGGTTGATGGTTAGTGGTTAGTAGTTAGATTGTCATGAGAAGAAAAGTTAGCCAAACATTATGTAGAAGATGGAGAAGATTACAATGGAGAAGGAAGGAGACATCTTTACATAGATTGTCACCATCTATTACATCAATCTCTTTCTTTCTCTCTCTGAATCTCTCTACCCTGATACACGATCTAAAAAGAAATGAAAATACAAAAGAAAAGAAGAAGAACACCTATACTACCTTACACTAAAAGATAAAAAACCTAGCCTAATTCTAAATTTGGTTGCGTTCCGGACCTCTACATGGGTTTTTATAGGCAAAGGAGGGCTCTAAAAGACGAGACAAGGCCAAGCGTCGAAGATCGACGCGTGGCCCCACCACATTGTCGTGGAAGCGCGGTATTTGCCTTGTTTTCGCAGCAAAACCAGGGAATTAAATCCCTAATTTTGGCGAGCATATTCCCGTCGCTTCTAGTACCTTCTTGGTATGCTCAGATTCTGGTATTTTCGCCCGGATATTCGTCTGACGTGCGCAAGAGTCTAAGTTCAATGCATCTTCTAGAAGCTCCCTTGCTTGGCCACCAAGAAATCTGGATTTAATTACCCAAAAATGGGTTTAATTAAGCTCTTATTACCCTTTTACCCTCCTTATCTTGATTATCTGCTAGAGAGACCAAAACACGGTTTAGACCGACATTTTATTCATAAATTAGTAGAAAAATACGATATAATAATGCCGAATTGTAGACTAATCAGCAAGATTACCTCAATCAGGGATGAACAACGAAGGTGGGTGTTTGTACTACATCTCTCGAATGGGGGCTTCCCTCCTCGGAACATAGACAAGCTGAAAGTATCCCAATCGGGGATGAACCTTTCGGATGGTAGTTACCTGACTAGGGATGAGTTAGGGTGGTTGCCCAGTGGAGATGGACCGTTCGGATGGTAGTTGCCCACCAAAGATAAGTCGAGAAGGTGGCAGTTGCATGAATGGGGATGAGCCTTCTGGAGGACAGTCGCCCAATCAGGGATGAGCTTGAGAGTAAGTTGAGACGAAAGGTTGTGGTATCGTTCTTGGGTGGGGGCTTCCTTCCTCGGAGCACTCAAATAAAGAATTAGAGAAGACAAATAATTGAATATGGATAAGTAAGAGTGTTACTGGAGGTGAATGCTGATGTTACTATTGTCGAGTGGGGGCTTCCCTCCTTGGAACACACCAACGAAAACCTCCGGGGGAATGCGCTCATGAGCTGGCTGCATGAGGGTCGGTGAGCAGATTGACAGGTTCTATGCAAGACATAAAGAGTTAGGAGTCGACACTTATGTTGGATCTCAAGTAGGGGAATTCCTCGGACACGATTTTAACTCCAAAAAGAGGAGCTCGTAGGCTAAGCAGGTTCCTCGGATCCTGAGAAGGATGTAGAGAAGAAATATACTTTTATTGAATGAATCTAATAAAGTACATAGAAATTGAACGACATAGAGCTTTTATCTGTTAGAGGAACTTCTCTGCTTTTTGTATATGGGGCTGATATTAGTCAACCGGCCTATACTGTGTGATCACGTGTTGTTGTTGATTTGGTGATGGGGTCTCGCGCTGTTTTTCTATTTCAGAGGATGCTCCTGGTGCGAGGACATACTCTCGGAGATAGCCTTGCTGGACTAGATCTTTGAGATCTACAGAGAGACCAGCATTGGGCAGTCCAATGTCCCGGACGGTCGTGGAAAAGAGCAGTAATCCTTCATTTTAGGACGAGGGATCATGTATCTTCGATTTCGGACAGTTTACATAGGGTTGACTCTTGATGGCTTCAAAGACGTCCTAGATCAGAAGCTTCAGTGAAGTGAAGCTGTCATCCACTTAAGCTTGGAGTGTATTTGCTGAGGTTTGGGAATGATCACTTTTTGAAAGCGCCTTGCCCATGACCCTGGTTGTCGACGGAGGGGTATCTGTGTTGCGACTTTGGGTTGTCTCCATCGTCACTAGAATCGTCTCTATCCTCTTGAATATTTGTCCCCATCTTTATTTAAGATTTAAATTTAATTAAATCAGAATTAAAGTGGGCTTTGGGCTCAATTTTCTTTCACCTTCATTAGTAATGGGCCTGCACATTATTAAATAAAATAAGACTTAACAATAGGATTTATTAGATAATAAACATGATAATGTAACAATATATATGAAATATCGGTGATCGATCACACCCCTACACTTATCTTTTGCTCACCCTCGAGCAAAATATCAAAACTAATTCTAAGAAATTATTAGACCACATTCGCAGGTCACTCGATTACACTGAGAATATGCAACAAGCCGTTAAACCTTTAGGTTACCTCTAGAGGACGAGTTTTGTCTCGTGAGAATTTTTAGTGGATTACACCCACAAAATCCATAAAGAAATAAAAAAAAATTTAGTATTTTGAAAAGAAAGAAAATATTTGAAGTATTATTGTAAGAGTTCAAGTAATCTATAAGTTATAAGAAAATCAAACTTTTCATTTCTAAACTTAGTCTCTATTCAAAAACTTGTTATCAATCGAGATAAGGAGTCGAATTGTATTTCTCATCTAGTCTATTACTTTTCCCTAAGTTATATGCACCTTGGTGACAGTGAAATCTTTATTGAGAGTTCTTTAACTCTAACTCCTATGCCTTATTTATTTATTTATTTATTTTTGGTGGTGATGTTTCTTACTTTTGTTAGGCTTTCTAATCTGCCCATGTAACGAGCCTTTAGTCGGTGACACCCAAACTGGATAGTCTTAGGGCACTGAGTGAGAAAACACCCCAAGGACTTAAGTACTCGAGCAAATAAGGCCACAAAACTAAGGTTTTTTTATTTATAAAATGTATCCCTTTTAGGCGTGAATATTTATGCTTTATGAGGCACAAGTATCCAGCTTAATCAGAGGATTTATATATATATATATATATATATATAATATATATATATATATATATATATATATATATATATAATTTTTCCCCTTTTTTTCTTTTTTTTATATATAAGGCATAAGAATCTTTGTTTTTGAACTCTAAGTGTGTAAGTGTATAAAGTTTACATATTTTATTAAGGTAAAGATCAAGACTAAATTACTTTTTCAAATTTTTTTCTAACCCTAGAAATGAAACAAGTCATCTTATTTTGATCAAATATAAGAAATCCTAATTATGATTCTTCTATTTCTTAAAATTGACTTAATTTCTTACAAAAAAAATAAGTCAAAATATTGTTCTTTTTTTCAACTTTTTTAATTATATATATATATATATATATATATATATATATATATATATATATATAAATATATATATATTATGTATATATATTTTTTGAAAGTTATGTTAATCATGTTAGAACCCTCCCCATACCTATCTCATGCATTGTCCCCAATGTATGAAAGAAATGTATAGATGTATGAAATGGAATGGAAAAGAGATAAAGTTACCGATACACTAAGTTGAAAAGACCCATAGCCGTTTCAGTTATCGGCACCGATTCCAAGAAAGGTTTAAGGTGTTGACCATTTACTTTAAAGTTATTCTAATTCTTAGTGTCACTGATCTCTACAACATCGTGTGGAAACACAGATTTAACAACGAATGGCCTAGTCCATCTTGATTTTTAGCTTTTCTAAAAAAAATGAAGCCTAGAATTATAGAGTAAGACATTTTGTCCAGGAAAAAATATTTTCCTTATGATATGTTTATCATGAAAAATCTTAACTCTCTGTTTTGTGATCTTTGTATTTTCATGGGCCTCATTTCTTAACTCCTCTAATTCAGAAATTTATAATTTTTGAAGGTCACCGGCCTTGTTCAAATGGAAGTTTAGCTATTTTATTGCCCATAAGGCCCGGTGCTTTAACTCAACAGGTAGGTGGCAAGCCTTCCCAAAGACTAACCTATAAGGAGACATTAAAAGCGGTCCTATAGGGCATCTACAAGTTTGATGGACCAATCTTTCCGGTTTTAATTTACAGTCTTCTCCAAAATAAGCTTGATTTGTCTATTGGAGACCTCCACCTACCCACTAGTTTAAGGATGATAAGGTGTGAACAACTTGTGGGTTATAGTATATTTTCGCATAAAAACTTCAAAGGATCTATTGTAAAAGTGAGTACCATTATCACTGATGATAGCACGAGGAATTCTGAAGCGCGAGAAAATGTTTTCTTTCAAAAACTTTATGTCAACTTTGTTATCATTAGTTTCACTTGGAATAGCTTCTACCCACTTGGACACATAGTCCACAGCAACCAATATGTATTGGTTTCCAAATGAATTAGGAAATGGACCCATAAAGTTGATATTCCAGACATCAAAGAGTTCTATTTATAGAATTGGGTTGAGGGGCATTATATCTCATTTCGAGATCCTTCCTACCATTTGGCATCTAGGACATGTCTTACAAAATTCATAAATATCTTTGAACGAAGTAGCCAATAGAACCCACTTCGTAGCACTTTCTCAGCAGTCTTGCGGGGACCAAAATGTCCACCGCATGCAAGCTCGTGACCGAAGGACAAAACACTGTTAATTTCTTCAATGAGAATGCATCTCCTAATGATTTGGCCAGAATAGTACTTAAAATGATACGGTTCCTCTCAAAAGAAATACCGGGCATGAGATAAGAACCGGTATACATTATTTTTAGACCAATGAGATGGAGTTTGATTTGTGACTAAGTAATTCACTATATTAGCAAACCAAGGTTCTCTAAAGACAGCTAAAAATTTTACATCGAGAAAGTCATCATTTATAGACAATTCAATGCATGGAGAATTTGGAATACGTGAGAGATGGTCAGCAATGACATTTTCTACGGCTTTCTTTTCTCGAATTTCAAGATCAAATTCTTAAAAGAGGATCCAACGAATGAGTCAGGCCTTGGCATCCTTTTTCATCATAAGGTATCATAGCGCAGAATGATCGGTGAAAATAGTGGTTTTGGACCATAGTAAGTAGGGACAAAATTTCTCTAAAATAAATACTACTACCAAGAATTTCTTCTCGGTTGTAGTGTAGTTCATTTGAACATCATCGAGGGTCCTACTAGAGTAGTAAATCATGTACTACTTGTTATTAATGCATTGTCCTAGGACAGCGCCTATGGTAAAATCAGAAGCTTCGCACATGATTTCGAATAGCTTGAATCAATCTGGTGCAAATATGATTGGTGCAGAAATAAGCTCTTTCTTAAGCTTCTCTCAAGAATTTATACATTCATCATCAAAAGTGAAGGATACATTCTTAGTTAAAAGATTAGTCAAGAGTCTAGCAATCTTACTAAAGTCCTTGATAAATCTTCAGTAGAAAACTAGCATGTCCTAAAAAGGATCGAATATCCATCACACATTTAGGCATGGGAAGCTTAGCTATAACCTCAATCTTGGCTCTATTCACTTCAATTCCTTTCTTAGAGATTTCATGTTCCAAGACAATTCCATGTCTTACCTTAAAGAGGCATTTCTCCCAGTTAAGTGTCAGGTATTCTCGGCACAACATTGGAGGACAAGTTCTAGATGGTGAACACATTGAGTGAATGAATCTCCGTTGATGGAGAAATCATCCATGAATATTTCTAAGAATCGTTCTAACATATCAGAGAAAAGACTCAACATGCAATGTTGAAACATTGCTGGAGAATTGCACAAGCTGAAAGGCATTTGACGATAAGCAAATGTCCCAAATGGACATGTGAAAGTAGTCTTTTCTTTGTCCTCCGGAGCAATGAAAATCTAATTATACCCCAAGTAACCATTCAAGAAACAGTAATACTCGTGGTCAGTCAAACGTTCATGCATTTGATCAATGAAGGGAAGCGAAAATTGGTCCTTACGAGTTGCTGCATTAAGCTTCCTATAATCAATGCAAACTCGAATTTTCATGGGAAGTCGAGTTTAGACCAACTCTTTGTTCTTATTTTCCATCACGGTGAAACCGGATTTTTTGATACCGCGTGGACAGGGCTGTCCCATTTGCTATTAAAAATGGGATAGATTATTCCATTGTCTAAGAGTTTCACAATTTCAGCATAAACAACCTCTTAAAATATAGGGTTTAACCTATGCTACGGGTCTTTTTTCAGTGTCGCTTCTTCATTGTGATGAATGCGATGTTGTACTTGTTGGCCCAAAGGTTACAATCCTTGGGTTGTGTGTTTTGATGATAACAATGAAGGTATACCTAGAGGGGGGTGAATAGGTGTACGGCTAATCTAATGAACTAAATGCGGAAATTAAAACTTAATTGCAACTACACTTAATGCAAGCAACGAGTGTAGCCAAATTCCCGGTGAAGGGCTCTGGACTAACTCCTCTTGATTCCTCTGAATAAGAGTTGAGGCGCTATATGAAGCTCTCGTAGTTAAGCACAAGTGAGGCACACACAACCAAGCCAAGCATATAATATGAATGAGCAATATGAAATGATGCAATGGCACAATATAAAGAGAGAGAGTTAGAGTCAATGGATCAAGCGCAAACAACAAGATTTGTTTCGAGGTTTGATCACCCAGCTCTACGTCCCCGCCTTCACCCAGAAGGATTTCCAATCCAATTGTCCACACAGGACTCCTACATAGGGAACCTCCACTGAGGATTTGGGGCAATTATAATATGGAGTACACAACTCCTCTCTCAACCAAAACAACCTCTACACTTAGAGGCTAGGCACAAAGCCACCACAATATCCACCTCACAAATGAGAGATAAGCACAAAGCCAAATAAGGATCACCTCACACTTGAGGGATACAACCCAATTGCACAACCTCCTCTACACTAAGAGGGAAAGGCACAAAGCCAAGCAATGATAAGGGTTTACAACTTGGTGATCAAAAGACCACAAACCAATTTCTTTTCCATAAAAACAAGGATCCTATAGAGAGGATAGAATGATAAGCTCAAGTGTGGAAAACAAAGTGTTTTTAACAAAGAAGATCACTTGGGAAACTCTCCAAAAAGATATAGAATTTTTAGATCAAAAATAATTCCCAAAATACTATTTTCTTTGAAATAACAAAATACTTTAAAAACAAATAGAGGATAAGAATTTGAACTCAAAAGCTTTTTGCTAAAAACCTTAGGAAGTAGGAAATTTTTGCTTTGAAAATTCTTAGAGAAAACCTCTCTCAAATGGGGTTTTTATAGCCTCTTTTAAAAACTAGCCGTTGCAGCCAAAAATGGTCAGAATTGACCATCCGGTCGACCGGCCAACGGTCTAAATTTGACTGTTAGCGACTGTCGGTCGACCGCCTGGTCGATCGCGCCCAGAACCAGAGAGCAACGGCTCTCTGGCCGGTCGACCGCCCAGTCGACCGGAACAACCCCAGAGTGGATTGCTTTCAGTCGGTCGACTGCTCGGTCAACCGGCCCAAAAGGCTGGCTGAGTGCACGTTCCTTGTGCATATCCGGTCGACCAAAACGGTCGACCGGCTCCTGGTCCGGTCGACCAGTCGGTCGACCGCCAGGGCCTGGCAGAAACAATTTTGGGACTAAAAAACTGGGTTTTTAATTCTGAAATAAATCCCATAAATTCTCTAAAAATTCACAAAAATAAATTCAGTATAATACATTGATATACAAACTTGTGTGAAAAATTTCAACACATATTTCAAACAATTTGAACCTTTTTGTGTTATGGAAATTTTGCCGAAAATCAAAATCCGTATTTTCCAAACTTGGATTTTTCAAATGAAAATTCATTTTGTCCAAAACTCATCCAAATACAAAAACATGATATTGAAACAACTTTTAGGCATGTAGTATATGGATATACTCCAATATACATGAAAAGATATATCAATGTTTTTTATATTAAATCCGAAAATATGTTTTGTTAAAATACAAAACTCCAAACACATGAATAGGCATATCAAAAAAGTTTGTCTAAGATATGAAGTATACATGTATATAGAACAAATCTAATATATATTGAACCATGTAAACTTGTTTTTGAATCTATCTATTCATGAAAACCAAGATCGGTTAAACCAAAACTGAAAACCAAGACATGAAACGTGTGTGTGTTGTGAACTTGAGCGTACCACACTATCTAATCTTTACACATGGATCTAAAACACAAAACTAAACTATGTACCGAAGTCTTCTTGACGAACTCCGTCTTCAAGCCGACTCGATCCAAACCGTGATCCACCGAGCTTGACTCCAACGAGTGCTATATATGATCTTGATGCTCGGGCTCTTGAATCACCATGTGAGAAGCTCCAAAACACCTTTGTTGAAGCTAATCACCTACTAATATCTTGGTTAAGGATCTAAAACTAAACATCACAAGATTATTAGTAAACATAACTACATGAGTTAATCATCATCAAAACTAGAGTGGAAGGCCTCTGGGCCAACAATCTCCCCCTTTTTGATGATGACAAAACTCATGGAGTTATATATGCATGGATTAAAGTAAAGCTTCAAAGAAGCTCCCCCTTAACTCATGCATAGTAATAAACAAAAATATATGGCAATGAAGCACATGAATCTAAACAAACATGTATACAAATATAAGGAGATAAACATGCATAACCAAGCATGAAACACATCAAATTCTTTTCTCCTTTTTGCAAAACAAAACAATATGCATAAACAAGAAATACTTCTCCAAAACATGCATATATACTGAAATACTGAAATACTTCTCCCTCTTTTTGTCAATGATCAACAAAGGGGTTAAAGTAAACACAAAAACAATGTCCTCCCCCATAAAGAGGTGCACTCAAATCAATCAATAAAAGATATATGCGATATACATTCATGAAGAGGAAGACGCTAAGTTAACTTTCCTACATATATGCATTACATGAAGAAAGGATGACAAGCCCTAATTCACATAACACATAATATGCAATGCATAAGAGGAGATGTGAAGCTCCCCTACACACGTGTACCGCATAAAGAAGAGTTGTCAAGCTCCTTAATATAAGATATACTCAACATGAATCTATATGTAGAAGAGATGTTAAGCTCTCCTTGCATATAGGCAATATAAATCAAAACATTTTTAATTTTCTTATTAAAACAAATTTTGAGATATCTTAGTAAATCAAATTTTAAGATATCAATTGTAAATAAACATTACAAATTTTGAATTTTTCTTAAATTAAGATATCATAAGATATAGATACCATATGAAATAAAATCATTTGTGATACCAAGTGAAGGTAAAAAAATAAACATCTTGATACCAACTGAGAGTATTTTTCATTTTGAACATATGATACCAAATTAAAATCAATATTCATTTTCAATTATTTTTCATCATAAAGTGTGGGAGTGGAAATCAAAGGTAAACAAAATACCAATTGAAAGATAAAATACGAATTTTCTCCCTCTTTATGAAATACCAAATAAAACGATGCATAAGCTTGTATTAGGACACCAATTGAAACATAATCAATTGAGATAAGATAGTCATAAAAAAAATCAAGCTTAGCATACCCAAAATTTGTGGGGTCCGGTCGACCGGGAGACGTGCACACATGCACCACCCAAATAGTCAGAAGCCCGATTGACCGTCCTGACCTGAAACAAGGCCGGTCGACCGTCCGATCGACCGTAGAAGGCCAAAACAGACTCTTTTGAGGAAATGGTTTTGAAGATCTTTAAAGTTTTTCAAATTAACTTTGATCAAAACTTTGTACACTATATTAAATAGAGTTTATAAGTATTAAGATATGTTTATAAAATTATTTTATATAAAAGAGAAATATCTTTTGAAAATCGTGTGCAAAAACTTATGTGTGGGGAAATATTGAGCTTCAACACTACCCACTATCCTTTAACAAACTAAAAATAATAAAAACTGAAAAATAAAGTCCCTGAGCCGAGTTACACCAAGCTAGAGCCTTCTCTCCTATGAAAAACGTCCTCTTGCGCCATTTGCCTTTAAGTGCCATTATCTTTGCAAAATACTTCAAAAAGCCATCATGACTAGTACAAACCTGAAACTCATTCTAAACAACTTATTAGTATCAAATAGCTTCTATGTGTTTTGTTATCATCAAAACTTAAACAAATAGAAAGTGTAACCTTTTGGGCCAACAAACAAAACATATAAAGCTATTTGGTACTAATCACAGTTCAAGAGTGTATTTCAGGGTTCGTGTAACGCCCCGATCCGGCGGGTACGGAGACGTTACTGCAACTATACACGCAGGTCCGAAATACCCTCACGTATATACGCTAAGCATCAGTACAGGCAAGAATCAGAGTACGGAAGCACGTGGTGCATTATACATTCCAACATATGAGTACAATTACAAAGTTACCACCAGAGATGATCCGATATTACATGAATGTTACATCACTGATATGCGCAATTGCGAGATTACAAAGAGATGTACAAGTATGAACAGTACACAGGCACTCACAAGTTTACAAAAGGAAAACTCGAGAGACACACAGGGGCCTGGAAGGATAGAGCTCTGGATGATCTGCTGGAGACCCACGCTACCGCTGCGCTTTTCAGGTCAGCAACTGGGATTCTACAAGCTCCAAGCTCCGACATGCTCCAAGCTCCAGGACCTGGACATGAAAGTCCAGGGGAGTCAGATAGAACTCCCCAGGCGAGTGGTGATACAAATGCCAAGTGGCGAGCATAGGTAAGCATGCAGGAGCAAGTAGATACAAACAAGTGATATCAAGCAGGAACTACTCATGGCATGATAAGATAAGAGAAGGTAAAGAGATGAGAAGTAAAGTAGATAGGGCAACACCAGATATCTCCTAAACTAACATAAAACAGATAAAAATAGAATAAAACCGATTACGAGCAAAATCGATTGTACAAGCTTAGGTCACGGCCCCATGAGATTAGTGCCTCAAAGGAATAATCCAAATAAGGAAACCCTCATCTATATACCTTTATCCCATGTCACCATAATCCAAGCACATACAACCCGAGTTACAAAACGGCATAGCAAATTGTATATTAGCATCTTATTATAATTTGAGCCGTCTAAGTTCCAGGCTTCAGTATGTGTCCCATTCCACATACTTCCACTCACAACTTATATAGCAAGTTATTTGGAAACTGATAAAGTTCGATGAATCATGTTTCGGATGGGCCCCGTACATGCCCGGGACAACGGTCCAGGAGTATCCGGTGCTGAGCCGGAACGTACCGCTAGGTACCGGGACTTATTTACGCCCGAACAGGAATAGAGTATCGCAGATCCCATAGAAATAGGCCTAGGACGTGTGCATACCCGACAAGAATAGACAGGAGTAGGGGTGCCAGCACACCCCACGGAATCCCTGGTGGCCGCCAGGTGATCCCTCAAGAATGTGGCCACGCGCGGCTCGATAAGACCACCATAAACATGATTAATCAGGGCCCATCAGTTTTTCCCAAACCGGGTGCAAGTTGTCTTATTAGAATTTAATATGTAATTATCAATTTACGGGAATAGCAGGTACAAGACATGATCAGGAGTTCAGGAGTACATGAGTACTATAGATTCAGGTCACTGTATATATAATACAGGATAACAAATACAAGATTCAAGTCACTGCATGTAATGTAGGATAACAAGTATAGTATTCCCGTAAATGAGATAATCACAGGTCAAGTATATCATGCCGGGTGTCAAGGGATAGCATGACAAGATGGTGATATTAGACAGGTAACCAGTCATGTCAAGAGATTGATATTAGTCCGGTGGCAAGTCATGTCATAACAAGGGGTCTTGCCAATTAGTAGCATGTCTGGTGTCAGGTGATAACACATCAGTTGTCAGGTGGTACAAACAGGTGTTAAATTGTAGCATGTAAAAGATAGGTATGAAGTAATGGCATGGCATGTCAAGTGTTAACATATCAAGTAAATACATGGCATGTGATAGAATAGTAGCTGAGCACATTCAAGCGGAGCTGAGCAAGCTGGAGTGTACAGACAGCAAACAGTATTTAACACTGGAGCGTCTGGCAAGGTTACCGGGACAACTCGGCTTAAGGTGCGAGTAGGAATTTCAGCAGCATCTCGCCAAGACGAATCTAGTGGTAAAGCGCTGAACGCTGATCATGATAACCAGGCGGAGCTGAGAGACCTGACGGTCTCAACTCACTTCTCTTTCGAGATAGTGAGAGACCGGAGGCTGAAGGGCTGAGAGACCTGACGGTCCCAATCACTTCCCTTTCGAGATAGTGAGAGACCGGAGGCTGAAGGCTGAGGGACCAAGAACGTTCGGGGTTTAAGCGCACTCTCAGTGGCCACCAGCCATCCCAAGAGTGGGCAGAAACCCAGAGTTCAACGATCACGAAGGGTCGGCCACGCATAGTACAAAGCAGTAAAATATATTTAAACATGGAATAAAATACATGTCGACCCGACAAAGCGGGGAAACCCAAATGGAGGTGAGAGCGAGGACACTCGCCTAAATCTTTAGAAAACACAGTGAAATCCCCGATCTCCGGAATCCAGGAAATGAACGCGTCAACGCGTTTAAAGGGAAAGTGATAGAGAGAGGAGAAAATCAAGGAGAGAAAGAGAATGAGAGAGAGGAGAGAGAATGAACCAAGAGGAGAGAGAATGGAGACGCGGGAAATAGCGGACGCAGGGATGTCACAAACGCGGGGTTTGAAACCCGCGTTCTAGCAAGGACACGAGGAGAACGCAGACGCGAGCATGAACTCCGCGTTGCGTTGATATAAGAAAGCGAAGGTCGCGTTATACAAATGTCAAGAACGCGAAGATCGCGTTAAGGAATTGTTTTGGACGCAGGGGTGAGATCCGCGTCAGCAATTTCACAACAGGGAAAATAGAGAGATAGAAAAACAAGGGGGAGATAGACGCAGGAACAGAGAAAGAGAGAGATACAGGAAAGGGAGAGAGGGGACGCAGGTTTTGGGATTTATTAGAAAAGAAAAGAAAAAGGAAGGAAAGGAAAGAATGAAGGAAGGGAAGGGGGATGATGGCCGGCGATGGCCGGTGGTCACCGGCGGCGGCCGGAGTTGGCCGGGGACGGCCGAAATCCGGTAGCCCAAGCCCAAGCCCAAGCATATTGTGGGTGCAAGTGTAGCTCAAAATGGAAGAGTGGAGTTTTGCAAAAGAGATTTCGGAGAGCGAAGCAATAGCTCGTCGAAAGAGCACGACGAGGAGAGGAAGATGGCATGGTCGTTGGTGGCCAAGGTGGAGTATATGGTGGTGGAGATGGTGGAAAAGGTAGTGGTGGAAATGGGTTATTTGGTGGGAAAGAGAGGAAGAAGAAGGTGGTGGAGGTGGTATGGTTGTGGTTGTTGTTGTTGGAATGGAGGAGGAGATGGAGGAGAAAGAGGTGGTGGTGTTGGTGGTGAAAACAGAGGGAAAAATGGTGGAAAATGGGTGGCCAAAGGAGGGAGAAGGAGGCTCTTTGGCTGCTGGTCGTTTGCAGCCTGTTGGAAAAAAGAAGAAGGAGGGAAATAATGAGAGAGAGAGAGAGAGAAAGGAAGGAGGAGTTATATATAAAGGGAATAAGATTATTATAATATTGACATTGACATCATTCCCTTAAAATGAGACTTGTGTCTCCAAGAAAAAAAACCTGCGTCCAAGTGAAATGAACATCCGCGTCTGGCAATTGCCCAGACGCAAGGATAAAATCTCGCGTTTGGGAAAAACGCGAATACTGCGTTTACAGAAAGGACAAAAGTCAGATTTGACTTGATTGGAATTGATTAGCAGTGCATTAAATGCAGTATGGAGAGAATCTCTGCATTAAAGATTGAATCCGAGTTAGGTGGAACTCGCGTCTAGCGAGGAGAGAGAAAAAGAGAAGAGTAAAATATCTGGATAAAATTCCGGTATCTGGGAAAACACTGAAAACTCCGGAAAAGTCCAAAAAATAAGGTAGCTTGGAAAGTCTCCCAAAAATTTTCAAAAATAATAAATATTATATAAAGATTTTTGGTGAAATCGTTTTTCAGAAATTCAATCCCATTTTCAAAATAAAAATCCTAAAGCCAACCGTCAATATCGGTCTACACCGGGTTGGCCGGATTTTGCTAAAATCTGAAAAATCTCAGAAAAAGTATTTAGATAGAAAATATAATTTTAAGAAGTTACAGGAAAGCCGTTTTTAGAAATTCAACTCCGTTTGTAAATTAAAAATCCGAGAATCGGTCAGTGGCACTGGTCGACACCGTTTTAAAGAATTTCAATTTAATTCAGGAAAATTCTAGAAAATCATAAAAAATCTAAAATATTGGAAAACGATGTTTAAAACTAAAATCGGTCAAATCTAAATACCAGAAAGACCAAATTGAGCAATACCCTAGGATCGGGTCCTCGGTTCAGACTAGGGCTGACTCTGAGTCCGTGAATCCGGATCCAAGACAAAACGATCATATAAATGATTCATAATACAAAACAGATACTGAAACCAAATCAAAAAAATACGATCGAAAATACAAATACGCAACTAAGTACGTATTCCGGGAGCGGGTTGTTACAATCCATCCACCTTACAAAAATTGCGTCCTCGCAATTTCGATAAGGGGTAAATTGAACACAAAGGAGACAAGGACGAGAATTATACCAATTAAGATATGAAGCACTATAGGTAGGGCTCTCAAGTTGACTGAACAATAATCAGAATATAGACATCTTCTGCACTTCCGGCTGTATAAAGCTTCGAACAATACCGAATAATATTGACTAATAACACAGCTTTGCAATAGAATTCCCGCTGTACTGCATACTTAATGTTGCTCTGAGGATGAGCCAGAATACTGAAGATAAAGAAAACCCTGATAGTCCTGAGCATAATAAGGAAGACCGATAATTGAGAATTCCGAATACCAGGCATCAATCGCTTTGAAAGATATAGCCAAGAATATAGAATATCCATAGAGAATTCCGACTACTGACTTCTGAAAGATAACCCGATCAGGATCAATCCTGAGAATACCGAGCTTCATAGAGTTAGCCAAAGAGATCATATAATCGCTTCATTCAGAGCCAGCCACTACCCCTCTAGTATATCCATATCTTAAGTTGGTATAAAGGCTTCGAAAAACCAAAACAGGGTAAAGATGGAAGGGATTAGGAATCAAGGGAAAGATGATCAAGAATAGATAACTCTATACTTGTAGTTGGACTGTATAACCAGGACTCATGCATTCCAGTTGCAAATTTCTTTACCATTAATTTGTCGTCTGGACGTACTGAGGATGTAGAGCCTAGGCTCTGATACCATCCTGCAACGCCCCAATCCGGCGGGTACGGAGAAGTTGCTGCAACGTATATACGCAGGTCCGAAATACCCTCACGTATATACGCTAAGTATCAGTACAGGCAAGAATCAGAGTACGGAAGCACGTGGTGCATTATACATTCCAACATATGAGTACAATTACAAAGTTACCACCAGAGGTGATCCGATATTACATGAATGTTACATCACTGATATGCGCAATTGCGAGATTACAAAGAGATGTACAAGTATGAACAGTACACAGGCACTCACGAGTTTACAAAAGGAAAACTCAAGAGGCACACAGGAGGCCTGGAAGGATAGAGCTCTGGATGATCTGCTGGAGACCCACGCTACCGCTGCGCTTTTCAGGTCAGCAACTGGGATTCTACAAGCTCCAAGCTCCGACATGCTCCAAGCTCCAGGACCTGGACATGAGGATCCAGGGGAGTCAGATAGAACTCCCCAGGCGAGTGGTGATACGAATGCCAAGTGGCGAGCATAGGTAAGCATGCAGGAGCAAGTAGATATAAACAAGTGATATCAAGCAGGAACTACTCATGGTATGATAAGATAAGAGAAGGTAAAGAGATGAGAAGTAAAGTAGATAGGGCAACACCAGATATCTCCTAAACTAACATAAAACAGATAAAAACCGAATAAAACCGATTACGAGCAAAACCGATTGTACAAGCTTAGGTCACGGCCCCATGAGATTAGTACCTCGAAGGAATAATCCAAACAAGGAAACCCTCATCTATATACCTTTATCCCATGTCACCATAATCCAAGCACATACAACCCGAGTTACAAAACGGCACAGCAAATTGTATATTAGCATCTTATTATAATTGGAGCCGTCTAAATTCCAGGCTTCAGTATGTGTCCCATTCCACATACTTCCACTCACAACTTATATAGCAAGTTATTTGGAAACTGATAAAGTTCGATGAATCATGTTTCGGATGGGCCCCGTACATGCCCGGGACAACGGTCCAGGAGTATCCGGTGCTGAGCCGGAATGTACCGCTAGGTACCGGGACTTATTTACGCCCGAACAGGAATAGAGTATCGCAGATCCCATAGAAATAGGCCTAGGGCGTGTGCATACCCGGCAAGAATAGATAGGAGTAGGGGTGCCAGCACACCCCACGGAATCCCTGGTGGCCGCCAGGTGATCCCTCAAGAATGTGGCCACGCGCGGCTCGATAAGACCACCATAAACATGATTAATCAGGGCCCATCAGTTTTCCCCAAACCGGGTGCAAGTTGTCTTATTATAATTTAATACGTAATTATCAATTTACGGGAATAGCAGGTACAAGACATGATCAGGAGTTCAGGAGTACATGAGTACTATAGATTCAGGTCACTGTATATATAATACAGGATAACAAGTACAAGATTCAAGTCACTGCATGTAATGCAGGATAACAAGTATAGTATTCCCGTAAATGAGATAATCACAGGTCAAGTATATCATGCCGGGTGTCAAGGGATAGCATGACAAGATGGTGATATTAGACAGGTAACCAGTCATGTCAAGAGATTGATATTAGTCCAGTGGCAAGTCATGTCATAACAAGGGGTCTTGCCAAGTAGTAGCATGTCTGGTGTCAGGTGATAACACATCAGTTGTCAGGTGGTACAAACAGGTGTTAAATAGTAGCATGTAAAAGATAGGTATGAAGTAATGGCATGGCATGTCAAGTGTTAACATATCAAGTAAATACATGGCATGTGATAGAATAGTAGCTGAGCACGTTCAAGCGGAGCTGAGCAAGCTGGAGTGTACAGACAGCAAACAGTATTTAACACTGGAGCGTCTGGCAAGGTTACCGGGACAACTCGGCTTAAGGTGCGAGTAGGAATTCCGGCAGCATCTCGCCTAGACGAATCTAGTGGTAAAGCGCTGAACGCTGATCATGATAACCAGGCGGAGCTGAGAGACCTGACGGTCTCAACTCATTTCTCTTTCGAGATAGCGAGAGACCGGAGGCTGAAGGGCTGAGAGACCTGACGGTCCCAATCACTTCCCTTTCGAGATAGTGAGAGACCGGAGGCTGAAGGCTGAGGGACCAAGAACGTTCGGGGTTTAAGCGCACTCTCAGTGGCCACCAGCCATCCCAAGAGTGGGCAGAAACCCAGAGTTCAACGACCACGAAGGGTCGGCCACGCATAGTACAAAGCAGTAAAATATATTTAAACATGGAATAAAATACATGTCGACCCGACAAAGCGGGGAACCCAAATGGAGGTGAGAGCGAGGACACTCGCCTAAATCTTTAGAAAACACAGTGAAATCCCCGATCTTCGGAATCCAGGAAATGAATGCGTCAACGCGTTTAAGGGAAAGTGATAGAGAGAGGAGAAAATCAAGGGAGAGAAAGAGAATGAGAGAGAGGAGAGAGAATGAACCAAGAGGAGAGAGAATGGAGACGCGGGAAAAGCAGACGCGGGAAATAGCGGACGCGGGAAATAGCGGACGCGGGAAATAGCGTTGCAGGGATGTCACAAACGCGGGGTTCGAGACCCGCGTTCTAGCAAGGACACGAGGAGAACGCAGACGCGAGCATGAACTCCGCGTTGCGTTGATATAAGAAAACGAAGGTCGCGTTATACAAATGTCAAGAACGCGAAGATCGCGTTAAGGAATTGTTTGGACGAGGGGGTGAGATCCGCGTCAGCAATTTCACAACAGGGAAAATAGAGAGATAGAAAAATAAGGGGGAGATAGACGCAGGAACAGAGAAAGAGAGAGACGCAGGAAAGGGAGAGAGGGGACGCAGGTTTTGGGATTTGTTAGAAAAAGAAAAGAAAAAGGAAGGAAAGGAAAGATGAAGGAAGGGAAGGGGGATGATGGCCGGCGATGGCCGGTGGTCACCGGCGGCGGCCGGAGTTGGCCGGGACGGCCGGAATCCGGTAGCCCAAGCCCAAGCCCAAGCATATTGTGGGGTGCAAGTGTAGCTCAAAATGGAAGAGTGGAGTTTTGCAAAAGAGATTTCGGAGAGCGAAGCAATAGCTCGTCGGAAAGAGCACGACGAGGAGAGGAAGATGGCATGGTCGTTGGTGGCCAAGGTGGAGTATATGGTGGTGGAGATGGTGGAGAAGGTAGTGGTGGAAATGGGTTATTTGGTGGGAAAGAGAGGAAGAAGAAGGTGGTAGAGGTGGTATGGTTGTGGTTGTTGTTGTTGGAATGGAGGAGGAGATGGAGGAGAAAGAGGTGGTGGTGTTGGTGGTGAAAACGGAGGGGGAAATGGTGGAAAATGGGTGGCCAAAGGAGGGAGAAGGAGGCTCTTTGGCTGCTGGTCGTTTGCAGCCTGTTGGAACAAAGAAGAAGGAGGGAAATAATGAGAGAGAGAGAGAGAGAGAAAGGAAGGAGGAGTTATATATAAAGGGAATAAGATTATTATAATATTGACATTGACATCATTCCCTTAAAATGAGACTTGTGTCTCCGAGAAACAAAACCTGCGTCCAAGTGAAATGAACATCTGCGTCTGGAAATTGCCCAGACGCGAGGATGAAATCTCGCGTTTGGGAAAAACGCGAATACTGCGTTTACAGAAAGGACAAAAGTCAGATTTGACTTGATTGGAATTGATTAGCAGTGCATTAAATGCAGTATGGAGAGAATCTCTGCATTAAAGATTGAATCCGAGTTAGGTCGAACTCGCGTCTAGCGAGGAGAGAGAAAAGAGAAGAGTAAAATATCTGGATAAAATTCAGGTATCTGGGAAAATACTGAAAACTCCGAAAAAGTCCAAAAAATAAGGTAGCTTGGAAAGTCTCCCAAAAATTCTGAAAAATAATAAATATTATATAAAGATTTTTGGTGAAATTGTTTTTTAGAAATTCAATCCCATTTTTAAAATAAAAATCCTAAAGCCAACCGTCAATATCGGTCTACACCGGGTTGGCCGGATTTTGATAAAATCTGAAAAATCTCAGAAAAAGTATTTAGATAGAAAATATGATTTTAAGAAGTTACAGGAAAGCCATTTTTAGAAATTCAACTCCGTTTTTAAATTAAAAATCCGAGAATCGGTCAGTGGCACTGGTCGACACCGGTTTTGAAGAATTTCAATTTAATTCAGAAAAATTCTAGAAAATCATAAAAAATCTAAAATATTGGAAAACGATGTTTAAAACTAAAATCGGTCAAATTTAAATACCAGAAAGACCAAATTGAGCAATACCTTAGGATCGGGTCCTCGGTTCAGATTAGGGCTGACTCTGAGTCCGTGAATCCAGATCCAAGACAAAACGGTCATATAAATGATTCATAATACAAAACAGATACTGAAACCAAATTAAAAAAATATGATCAAAAATACAAATACGCAACTAAGTACGTATTCCGGGAGCGGGGTGTTACAGTTCGACACGATGAAATAGGCTCTTCCTTAAAGGAAGGTGTTGATGACTCAATTGTACTCAAGTACGGGATCGTTGCTCAAGCTCAAAACATCGCTCAATATCACTATCAGAGAAGCTCGCTTGAAGACTCATGTAGCTGGTAGAAACTAGTTTGTTAAAGGGTAGAGTATATTTTTGAAGCTCAAAAATACACACACATAAAAATGCACGTTTTTCAAGAAGTACGATTTTGGTTTTTGATTCTCATATTTTCTTGGATATTTTTTATCAAGTTTAGAACTTATATTTAGTATATATGTATGCTTCCTATCTTCCAAAATCCAAATAAAAATATTTTAAAATTTTATATATCTTCAAAAAGAGTTTTCAAAGTCTGTTTTGGCCTAGGTAGGTCGACTGGGCGGTTCGACCGTGCCTATTACATGCTAGAACGGTCAACCGCACGGTCGACCGGAGTTCTGACAATTGGGGGTGTGCATGTTGTGCATGTTCCCGGTCGACCGGGCAGTCGACCGGTCCCCTCTTGTGGTCAACCGGGCGGTCAACCGACTAAACCAGCCTACTCTCTGTTTGGAGTGGTCGACCGAAGCCTAACGGTCAAATTTTTTAAAAGGGTCCGTCGACCGTACGTCTGCCAGATTGGCAGAAACTGCTCTCTTATTTAAAACTGGTTTTAAAACATGTTTAAATTTAAAACGTGGATAGTTGATTTGAGGGTCAATTTCTTTCTCTTTTATGCTGGTAAAACTATTCTAAGTTTGCTCTTCCTAAAACCTATATAAAGGGGTCATTAGGGTTGAGTTCATTATAACAACTACAACAATTCTATCTGAAAATCAAGTTTTGGTTTTCTAGTGAAAAAGCTTTCAAGTTTCAGTTTTGTACTTGTATTTTCAAAAGTCTACTTCACGTTTTTGGTTCTCAAAATCTCTCTTCTGATTTTACTCTCACTTACAAATTCTTGAGCTTCAAATTTATATTTTATTCTATAGGGTTTTGTAAGAGAGTTTTTCAAGAGAGAGTTTGTAGTCTTTTGATCACCCAGAGATTGTTCCATTATTGTTATGCTACCTCTGGACTAGAGGAGTGTATTGGGGAGTTTTGTACTCCGTGTGGTTGTAATCCCTTGGTGGAAGGTTCTATAGTGGATTAGAAAATCCTTCATAGTGGTGAAGGCGGAGAAGTAGAGCAGTGGCTCGAACCTCGAAACAAATCTTCTTATTTGCGATTGCTTTCTTTTCTCTACTTATTTTTTATTCATTAATTTAGTCGATTTATACCCATCACAACAAGGTAGCAATTACGCACCTCAAACTCTTATCTAGAGGAATCACGAGGAGAAGTTCAGACCCCTTCACGGGAAATTCGGCTTCAAGTCTTATTTTGAGTGATCAGTTGCATCATCTCATTTTATATTACATTGAAGTTTTTAATTAATTAGCAATACACCTATTCACCCCCTCTCTAGGTTAATTTCAATTGGTATCGGAGCTTTGGTCTCTAATTTTTGGGTTAACATCCTTAGAGAGATCCTATTTACTAATCATTTCGTTGACTTATTCATTCTCATCCACTAGTAAACATGGCTGATGGTATTAGGACCCCTCCCAAGTTTGATAGCCTTAACTTTCCCATATGGAAGGTTAGGATGACCGTATTTTTACTATCCCTAGGAAGTCGGGTTGTAAAGGCAGTGACTAAACCTTTTAGTGTACCAACCGGTGATGAGGACACTTGGTCCGATATAGCCTCCAAGGAATATAAGACAAATGCAAAGGCACAAAATGTATTATTTCTAGCCTTGAATGAAGATGACTTAGCTAGGTCATTCATTGAAAATCCGCCTATGAGATTTAGTCACACTTAGTAGTTACTCATGAGGGAACATCACAAGTCAAGAGAGCTAAAATTGATCTCTTGCGTTCTCAATATGAAAACTTCATTATGCATGAAAATGAGTCTATTGATGATATGATTACGAAATTTACTAAAATAACTAATGGTCTTGGGTGATGAAATCGACAATGATCAAAAGATCTGGAAGGTCATTCGTACACTTCCACCATTATGGGAAGTCAAAGCCACTACATTGAAGGAGTTGAACGATAAAGAAGAGATGGAGCTCATTGGTCTTATCAGCAACCTTAAGACCCATGAGATGGAGAGGAAGGCTAGAGAAGAAATGGCTCCACAAAAGAAGAAGACTATCGCCTTCACGTCTACTCTCACCATCTTCGATAATGAAGAAGAAGAAAAAGATGGTGAAAATCTATCTCTCCTCATAAGAGATTTAAGAAGGATGCATAATAAGACAAAAATCAACTATAGGAGACGATGGAAAGAAAAGGAGGAAAAGAAAATCATCTGTTTCAACTGTTAAAACCCGAACACATCATGGTCGAATATCCGAATTTCAGAAACAAGTCATCTTCCTCAAACAAGCCAAAAAAAGCCATCCATGAAGAAAGCTCTCAAAGCTACATGGGATTCAGAAAGTGAATCCGAAGAGGAGGTGGACACGGCAAATGTGTATTTCATGTCAAATGGTAACACACCCAAGGTAAATTCTGAACCATCCCTTGATGGTTGTGGGTTAACTATAAATGATATAGGAGAAGCATTTGTAGAACTTTCAGATAATTATGATGTTTTAAAGAAAAATTATTTAAAAATGAAAAAGAAAATGAAGTTCTTCAAAACAAAATTATCATTCTTTCTAAAGAAAAATAATTTTTCTTCCACTCTTTTATCAACACAAAAAGATTTTGATGCATACAAGATCTCATGTAAAGCTAAGTTTCCCAAGATTGATGAAAATAAAATTTCTATCTTAAAATCTAAAATCAACAATTTGGGAAATGTTTTAAGTGAGTTCAATAAAGCTAAATTAGAAGACATATTTTTCAAGAAAAATGCTTCAAAAAGAAATATTTATACTACACATGCTCACACTTCTAAATCACCCACCAAGCATGCTCATGTACCACATGCTCATCATGCACATCATGCATTCATGTATAGTAGAATTTATACATGTACTTATTGTGGCCGAAAAGGTCACTTAGCTAAATTTTGTTTTGATCGTATAAATGCTTCTAATAATCATATTTGGGTTTGAAGTACTAACGTCATAGGACCCAAGAAAATATGGGTTCGAAAATCAACAACTTCATTATTTGATATAAGTATACACTAAGGCTCTAATATGTAGGGAGCGGTGGTATCTTAATAGCGGTTGCTCAAGGCACATGACTTGGAACATCAATAATTTTGCAACCCTATCAAGGTATCATGAAGGTGACACCGTCACCTTCGGAGATGACTCAAAGGGCAACATTATCGGTATAGGTAACATTAAGATTGGTTCATCTCATTTAATTGAAAATGTTATTTTAGTTGATGAACTTAAACATAATCTCTTAAGTATTAGTCAACTATGTGATCGAGGTTTCAAAGTTATTTTTGATGATTCTTCATGTAACATTTTAGATTGTAAAACCAATGCTTGTATTCTTTCCGGATTTCGTGAAAATAATGTATTATATTATTGATATGTTAAATCTAGATTGCAATGCTAAATGTTTAAATACTTTCAATGAGGATTCTTGGTTATGGCATAGAAGATTAGGCCATATATCTTTTGACCATCTATCTAGAATTAACTCTAAGGAATCGGTGAAGGGTATTCCTTTCTTGAAGTTTGAAAAGGACCGCATTTGTGATGCGTGTCAACTTGGAAAACAAACCAAGTCCTCTTTCAAACCAAATCAAGGATATCATGACATCTAGACCATTAGAGTTAACCACATGGATTTGTTTGGTCCTACTAAAACTAAAAGTTTAAATAGAAATCGTTTTGTCTTTGTATTGGTCGATGACTTTTCCCGTTTTACATGGATTTCTTTTTAGAACATAATGATCAAGCTTTTTCGTATTTTAATGTTTTTCAAAAAAGGGTTGAAAAAGAAAAAGGTTTTTCAATTTTGCGCATAAGAGGTGGTGAGTTCATTAACCATTCTTTTATTGTGAAGAAAATAGAATTAAGCATGAATTATCATGTCCTAGAACTCCATAACAAAATAGAGTCGTTGAAAGGAAGAATAGTACTCTTCAAGAAATGGGTAGGACAATGATTAGTGAATGCAGACTCCCTCAATATTTATGGGTCGAGGCCGTAAACATCGCATGTTACATATCGAATAGAATTTATTTTTGTAAAAATTCTTCTAAAACTTCTTTTGAAATTTATTATTTGAGAAAGCCTAATGTTTCTTATTTTAGAGTTTTTGGATGCAAATGTTTTGTTTTAAACACCAAAGATAACTTAGGTAAATTTGATGCTAAAGCATTTGAAGCTATTTTTGTTGGTTATCTAACACTAGTAAGGCTTATAGAATATTCAATAAATTCACTCTTACAATTAAAGAATCTATGCATGTTAAGTTTGAAGAATCTGATGCTTTTGTTAAGAATGTTGTAGAGATTGATTATTTAGTTGAAGACATGGAGAAAGTAACCTTGAAGGACTCACCCACCCAAGAAGACAAGTCAAAACTTGATAAGTAAGGTGAAGTTCAAGAGGTTGAAGTGGAACCATCACAACCACTTCCAAAAGATTGGAGATATACTACAAGTCATCCCAAGGAACTCATCATAAGTGATGTATCAAAGGGGGTAACTACTCGCTCCAAACTCCATGATCTTTGTGGCCATTATGCTTTCATTTCTCATATTGAACTAAAGAACAAACTCGAAGCTGAGGGCGACTCATATTGGTTGCTTGCAATGCAGGAAGAGCTCAATCAATTTAAGCACAACCAAGTTTGGTATCTTGTCCCTAGACCTCATGATAGACCAACAATTGGTACTAAATAGATTTTTAGGAACAAGTTGGATGAGTCGAGCAATATTGTTAAGAATAAAGCTAGGTTAGTGGCCCAAGGTTGCACCCAAGTTGAGAGAATCAATTTGAGGAAACCTTTGCACCCGTAGCATGGCTCGAAGCCATATGGATCACACTTGCTTTTGCTTCTTATAAAAATTTCAAACCTTTTCAAATGGATGTCAAAAGCTCATTTTTAAATGGTTTTATTAAAGAGGAAGTGTATGTTGAACAATCCCTCGAGTTTGTTGATCCTACACATCCGGATTATATTTTCAAACTAGACAAAGCTTTATATGGTTTAAAACAAGCTCCTAGAGCTTGATATGAAAGACTTCCAATATTTCTTATTTCAAATTATTTTGTTAAAAGAAAAATAGGTATCACTTTGTTTACTAAACATGTAGATGGTGACATTCTCATCGTTCAAATTTATGTTGATGATATTATATTTAGATCTACTAATGAAAAACTTTGCAAAGAGTTTGAATCATGTATGCAGAATGAGTTTGAAATGTCTATGATGGGCGAGCTAAACTATTTTCTTGGACTCCAAATCAAGTAAAGGAGTGATGGGATCTTTATAAATCAAGCCAAATATACAAAGGAACACATAAAGAAATTTGGACTTGAAGGGATAAAGACTAGCAAAACTCCCATGGCTACCACAATAAAACTTGGTAAGGTTGAACAAGGTATAAATGTAGACATAAAACTTTATAGAAGCATGATTAGTAGTTTACTATATTTAACGGATAGTAGGCCGGATATCATGTTTAGTGTATGATTATGTGCTAGATTCCAATCTTGTCCTAAAGAGTCCCACTTGATTGCGGTAAAACGCATTATTAAATATCTTAAGGCACTATTGAAATGGGTTTATGGTATCTGAAGGTCGAATAATTTTCAATGACGAGTTTTTCGGATGCTGACTATGCAGGTTGTAGAGTGGATAAGAAGAGTACTAGTGGAACTATCAGTTTTTAAGAAATTGTCATGTTTCATGGTCTTCCAAGAAAAAAATTTTATAGCCCTCTCAACCGTCGAGGTGGAGTATGTTGCGGCCAGGGCTTGTTGTGCACTGTTGGAACCTGACAAGTTCAAGATGTTGAAGTCTCTCCAATTACAAGATTTTGATGATGGACGAACACTACTACTACATGATGATTGCTCTACCTCAGATGAAGATTATTGAAGCTTATGGGTGCATTTGGGAAGTTATTGTGTAACTTAGAAATATTTGTGAAAGCCTTGATATCTTACACAAAAAACAACTCCTAGTCGACTTGCCCTATTGATATAGTCGACTACCCAAATGTAGTCGACTTGACAAATAGCCCTAGTCGACTAGTCCATTACAAAACCAAAATCCTAACTCTCTGTTTGGACTCTGTAAGCCAATTAGTCGACTTGACTTTCCTACCTAGTCGACTAACAGATACTCTAGTCGACTAACCCTATTTCCAAGTCGACTAATAGTTGATACAAAAATTATCCAACTCTCTGTATCTTTCTGAAACCAAAATTAGTCGACTACCCTTTTTATCCAGTCGACTAATACAGTTATAAGTCGACTACAAGTTAGTTATAGCCGACTAATTTCAGTTATCCAGAAACTTTTGTTTCCAACAGACACTTCCCTAGTCGACTAACAATCTTACCTAGTCGACTAATAAGTGAACTTTTGCCTAGCCTAGTCGACTAATCCAGTATCCTAGTCGACTATAGGCAGTTTCTGACTGTTGGACAGTTTCTCTTATCTAATTCATTTGGCAACGTTTTCCAACGTTTAAAATGTCTGAATTGGTGCCATAACTTCCCTAACTGACCCTAGTCTACATCTATAAATAGAGAAGTTATTCCTAAGGCCAATTACCAATTCATTCCATCAGATTTCCAAAGCCAAATTTCCAGAAACCTGAAAACTGAAATTTGCAACTTCTTTCTTCACCAAAAGCCATTTCCCTTAGTAAAGAATTCTGAAGTTAAACCTTCCTATACTGAACCTTGTCCACTACACATTCTGTATCAAGGCTATAGGAAGTTATTGTATTCATTTCAAAGAAAGTTGTACAAGGAGTCTTCTTGTGTGTAGAAGATTGTACAAGGCGTGTTCTCTTGGTGGAAGAGAAGTTGTGTGCATTTGACAAAGGGTGTTTGTCAAGTGGTGCACAAGGCACTTGTTGTAGGGTGTACACAAGGAAAGAAAGGGAAAATCTCAAGCATTTGCTTGGGGACTGGATGTAGGTCACAAGGACCGAACCAGGATAACTCTCCGCTGTTTGCGTTTGTATTTTCTGTGGTTATCTCTTTTGATTGCTTTAATTTCTGCAAGTAAATTGTTTAATTTTTAATTAACACTATTCACCCCCCCTCTAGTGTTGTTTTTCTTGGTATATAGATCCTACATTTGGTATCAGAGCAGGTTTCAAGGCAAACAACCATACAAGGATGGCAACGGATTTCCAATCATCCCAATTCAAAGAAGGGCATTCTACACAACGTCCACCGCTCTTTGACGGAACCAACTACAATTACTGGAAGTGTAGAATGAAGATCTACTTGCAGTCGCTCAACTACGATCTTTGTAACATCGTAGAAGCCGAGTACACCAAGCCTACAACCAACTACGACGCTTGGAATGAAGAACAAAAGAAGAATGCAAATCTGGATGCCAAGGCGATGAACGCTCTATTTTGTGCCTTAACCAAAGAAGAGTTCAACCGTGTGTCAACATCAACCTCTGCACATCAAATATGGCATACACTTGAGGTAACACACGAAGGTACGAATAAAGTTAAAGAATCTAAGATATCTGTTCTTGTCTACAGATTTGAATTGTTCAAGATGAAGGAGAACGAAATCATATCCGAAATGGTTACAAGGTTCACCGACATCACCAACACTCTTGCATCCCTTGGAAAGGACTACACTCAAGTTGAACGAGTCCGTAAGATCCTTCGAGCACTCACACCGGAATGGGAGAAGAAGACAACCGCCATTGAAGAGGCGAACGATCTCTCCACCATGACATTAGAAAACCTAGTCGGTAATCTAATGGCATATGAAGTGCAAATAGAAGAAAGAAGGAAGGACGAACAACAACATCAATCCAAGAAGAAAGTTCTTGCCTTCCATGCAACTTCAGATACGGATGACTCGGATGAAGATGAAGAAGAAATGGCCATGCTTTCAAGAAAGTTCAAAAGGTTCTTAAAACAAGGTAAGTATAATAAGAATAAAGATACTAACAATATTCCTACTTGTTTTAAGTGTAACAAATCAGGCCACATGAAGAAGGATTGTCAATTGATGAAATCAAAAGGACACTTCAAGACTTTCAACAAGTCCAACAAGTTCAACCAGTTCAACAAGAATAAGAAGGCCTTTCAAGCAACATAGGATGATAGCGACTCATCTTCCTCTGAGGACGAAGAAGAAGCAAAGGAAACTGCCAATATTTGCTTCATGGCCCAAGAAGATGAGGTACAAGATTATGATGCTTTATTAGAAGCCTTTAATGAACTTTATAGTAATTTCAAAACTGAAAAGATTAGAAATAAAGTTTTAATAAAGAAAAATGAAAAACTTATTAATGATAATTCAATTCTTGTTTCTCAAACATCATCTTTTAGTTCTCAAAAAGAAGAATTTGAAAAAGTTATTGTATCTTTAAAAAGAGACAATGAAGTTTTCTTAAAAGAGAATGCTTTACTTAAAAAGGAAACTTTTTCTTTAAGTTCTAGAATTAATGTTTTAGACAAAGATATGATAAGTTTCAAAGTTAAGTATGAAGATCTTTTGAAAAATGTAAATAAATTTAATAAAGGAAAGGAGAATTTAAATATGTTATTATCTTCTCAAAAGATGTCTAACAATCATTTTGGTCTTGGTTTTTCAAAAGATAAGATGTATAAACCTATTCATGTTGGTATTGGATTTTCAAAAACCAATTTTGTAAAATCTACACATGTTCATAATTCATACAATTCTTTTGTAAAAAGAAATGATATTTCAAAAAGAATTAGATGCAAATATATATGGGTTCCTAAGAATCTAAATAATGTTGATAAAAATGTTTATATTGCATCCTTTATACATGATGTGTGTAATTCTAAGAATTATGTTTATACTAACAAGTGGAAACCAAATTCCAATTGGATTTGGGTTCCTAAAGGCTAATCTTTTTCGGACCCTATCATGATGGGTACCATACATATTGTTTTTATCTTATAGGTACCTTATAAAGAAAAGTGGATACTTGATAGTGGGTGTTCCAAACACATGACCGGACATATGCAACTACTATCTTTCGTTCAAATCAAAAAGGGAGGTACAGTGATATTTGGAGACAATAACAAAGGAAAAGTTATTGGTACCGGCATTGTTGGTAATCTTTCAAAACCTCTTATTGAAAATGTTCTTTTGGTAAGTGGTTTAAAACACAATCTATTAAGTATTAGTCAATTATGTGATAAGGGTTATAAAATTGTGTTTGAAAAAGATGCTTGTCTTATTTATGATGATAATATGAAAGATATTTTATTTAAAGGTTTTCGAAACAATAACATATATGAATTGTCAATAACATGCATGTCTTCAAATGAAAATTTATGTCTAATTGCTTCAAATAATGATTATTTTTTATGGCATAAAAGATTTGGTCATTTGAATATGAAAACTATTTCTAAAATTTCAAATTTGATTTAGTTAAAGGTCTTCCAAAAATTGCTTTCAAAAAGGATTATTTTTGTGATTCTTGTCAATTAGGAAAACAAGTTAAATCTTCTTTTAAATCAAAAGATTTGGTTTCTACAAAAAGACCTTTAGAATTATTGCATTTAGATTTATTTGGTCCTACTCGTGTTTCTTCATTAAACAAGAGTAGATATGTTTTTGTCATTGTAGATGATTACTCACGTTTTACATGGGTGATTTTTCTGAAAAATAAAAATGACACTTTTGATGAATTTGTAAGTTTTTGTAAAAGAATTCAAAATCAAAAGTCTCTAAACATAGTCACTATTCGTAGTGATCATGGAGGAGAATTTGAGAATGAATCTTTTTCAAATTTCTGTAATAAGTATGGTATTACACATAATTTTGCATTTCCTAGAGCATCTCCTCAAAATGGTGTTGTAGAGAGAAAGAATAGGACTTTGCAAGAATGTGCTAGAACTATGCTTATGGATAGTAACTTACCAAAATACTTTTGGGCTGAAGCCACTGCTACTGCTTGTTATGTTTTAAATCGAGTGCTTATTCGACCATTTTTAAATAAAACATCTTATGAGTTGTTTCATAATCGGATTCCAAAAGTTTCTTATTTTAAGATTTTTGGATGTAAATGCTTTATCTTAAATACAAAAGATGCTTTAGATAAATTTGATGCTAGATCCAATGAAGGTATTTTTGTTGGCTATTCTACTCATAGTAAAGCATATAGAATTTTTAATAAAAAATCATTTACTATTGAAGAATCTTTACATGTTAAATTTGATGAATCCTTGACTAAACTTGTTTCTAATGATTCTCCACATGATGATGATCATATTATAGTTTCTCCTAATGATAATATTGTTATATCTTCTGTTGATACTAACTTGTCTAAGGATGAAGAGATTCCTACCGAGTTACCGAAAGCCTATGTTGAAGTAAGGAATCATCCACAAGATTTGGTAATTGGAGATATAAATCAAGGCGTTCAAACGAGATCCAAGTTGAACTACATGACACAAATTGCCTTCATTTCACTCATTGAACCAAAGAATATCAACGAAGCATGTGCGGATGATTTTTGGACAATTGCCATGCAAGAAGAGTTGAACCAATTTGTAAGAAATGATGTTTGGGATCTTGTGCAACGTCCTACTGATCATCCCGTCATCGGTACAAGATGGGTCTTCAAGAACAAACTCAATGAATCCGGTGAAGTCATTAAGAACAAGGCAAGGTTAGTAGCACAAGGGTACAATCAAGAAGAAGGTATTGATTTCGATGAAACTTATGCACCAGTCGCAAGACTTGAATCAATTCGTATATTACTTGCTTTCTCATGTTTTATGAATTTCAAATTATATCAAATGGATGTTAAAAGTGCCTTTTTAAATGGAATAATTAAAGAAACTGTTTATGTTGAACAACCACCAGGTTTTGAACATGAAAAATTTCCAAACCATGTTTTCAAACTTAAAAAAGCTTTATATGGTTTAAAGCAAGCACCCCGTGCTTGGTATGATAGATTAAAGAGTTTTCTTTTAAATTCTGATTTTAAAATGGGAAGTGCAGATACAACTCTTTTTATCAAACATGTTAATAAAGATATCTTAATTATTCAGATTTATGTTGATGATATATTATTTGGTTCTACTAACGATAATCTTTGTCAAGAATTTTCTAAGACTATGCAGAATGAATTTGAGATGAGCCACATGGGCGAACTCACTTACTTCCTCGGTCTTCAAATCAAACAAATGAAGGATGGAATCTTCATTTCCCAATGCAAATACGCTAAGGAACTTCTAAAGCGATTTGGCATGGAAAATTCTGGTCATAAGAATACTCCCATGAGTACAACTACCTTTTTGGACAAAGATGAAAGTGGTAAGAATGTCGATCAGAAACTCTATAGAGGTATGATTGGCTCTCTACTTTATATTACTTCTAGTAGACCTGATATTATGTTTAGCGTATGCTTATGTGCTAGATATCAGTCAAATCCTAAGGAATCACATATTAAAGCCGTGAAAATGATCTTTAGATATTTAAATAACACAATCAATTACGGTTTATTTTATCCAAAGTCATGCACATTTGATTTATTATCTTATAGTGATGCTGATTTTGCTGGTTGTAAATCTGACCGGAAGAGTACTAGTGGTACTTGTCATTTTTTGGGACATTCACTAGTATCTTGGTTCAGTAAAAAGCAAAATTCCGTATCCTTATCAACAACTGAGGAAGAATATATTGCTGCTAGTGTTGCATGTGCACAAATTATATGGATGAAACAAACCTTACTTGATTATGGCATGACTCTCACAAATTCACCTATTATGTGTGATAATACTAGTGCTATTAATCTATCTAAAAATCCAGTTCACCATTCACGTACCAAACATATTGATATTAGACATCATTTTTTACGTGATCATGCTTTAAAAGGTGACATTTCTTTAAATTTCATATCAACTGATAATCAAGTTGCTGATATATTAACTAAACCACTGAAAGAAGATACCTTTATAAAGTTTAGAAGAGATTTGGGTATTTGTAATTTTTCAGATCTTTAAAACAATTTTTTCAAATTTTTTCAAAGGCGGTTTTTACAACAATTAGTCGACTTACAACTATTATTAGTCGACTTATAAAAAGCCTTAGTCGACTTGAAAATTTCCCTAGTCGACTCCTGTGAGAAACAGAAACTTCAATTTCTGATTTGTCAAGAGTTAGTCGACTATAGAAAATTTACAGTCGACTAGTCCTATTATTAGTCGACTAGTCTTGTCCTGTAAGTCGACTAATACTGTGAAATTTCTGTTTTCTGTTTTCGGATTTCTGCTTCAAACCCGATCCATTTACTTTAAGTTTCGGATCCGTTTACTCACTCTTTTAATCCTATCCATTCATCTCTATCCAGGATTCATCTCCACCCTTGAATCTTCTCTTTACCTTAACAAACCCTAGATCTTTCCTCATTTCTTTCTTCCAAACCGATTCTTCAGTCGACCAGAAGAAGCTAGGGTACAGGAGTTCTGCAACAGTTCCACCGAAATTCCTTCAAATTTCTCTGTGTTTCTTCTCAATCTAGGTATAATCTTTCATCTCTCAGTCATTCCCATACATATCTACTGTCTACTTGCTTCAATTTAGTTTTCATCATGTCCAAATCTAAGAAAACTAAATTTACTCCTAGTTCATCATCTTCCACTGTTGATTTAGGAAATTTCTGAAAAATCCTCAACTAGAGGCTGATTATCTTAGACTGTCTAATTTAGATATCATTCCAGGGAGGTTTATCAAATATGATGACTTTTATCAATATGATATCATGTCATTTCTTAGAACTTGTGGCTTATATAACATGTTCTCTTCTGAACTTAAGGAAGCTTATTATCCTTTTCTCATTTATCTGTTCTACACCAATTTAGCATATGAAGATAATGAGAATGCTACCCATCTTGATTCCTATGTTAAAGGTGTCCACATTAAGCTTTCCATCAAGTCTATTGGACGTATCCTGTCCATTCCATATAGTGGCCTCTCACTTGATGATATTGTGATGGATGATGAAGATGTCTTAGGTCAAATCTTTCTACCCGGTCAACATTTGCCTATGTCTAACAATAAGCTCAAGCCTATTCCCCGTCTTATTGGTAGAATTCTTTCATATAATATCTGCCCCATGACTGGTAGTTATAATTACTACTCAAGGGAATTATCGTCGTGTGTCTATGCTATTATGGCTGGACTTGACGTTAATTGGGCTAAGATCATTTTTGACACAATGGTCAAGTTCCATTCCTCTTTCCTTCCCTTTGGCGCATTTCTAACTCCAATCTTTCGGAAGTACCATGTTGATCTCGCTTCTGAAAATACTGTTGTTAAGATCTTTGAGTTCTTTGATCGTGCCGCCATCAATAGAATGAAATTACCTGAGTTTCCTTCTCATGAACCACAACAACCATCTTCACCTCCACCTAGTCCACATGGTCCTTCTACCTCTTCACAACCTTTCACTGACACACCTCCAACTCAACCACCTCCATATGCCGATGCTTTCTATAACTCCATGTCTGCCCAGATTGCATCACTTCAATCTCAACAACAAGCTTTGTTGGATTCTCAGTCTCAAATTATTGAGAATCAATCCTTGATGATGACTAGGCTGCATTCCATTGAATCTACTCAAACAGCCATTATCAGTCTTCTCAAGATCCATATTCCGCCACCTCCTCCCGGATCCGAGGATTGAAGATATTGGCGTTGGAGTTTCTTTCTGTTTTTGCTTTTGCACCACTTATGTATTTTCTGTTTTTTGTTAAAAACTATATCCGTTTATGTTTCAAGACTATGTCTCTTCTCTTTTTGTTAATGACAAAGGGGGAGAAAAGTATTAAGTGTTATATGTATCTGTGTAACTTTGTGTTATGTTAAAACTCTGTTATGTGTTATGTGAGAATTTTATGATATGTGTTGGATATGTTGTGATATGTGTATCTGTGTTTATGTATCTATGTGTTTCTGTGTATCTATGTGTTTATGTTACATATTCTGAAAATTCTGCATGTTGTGCAACTTTGTGACAAAATCAAGGATTTTTGACATATATATGTTATGGATACTAACATATGACCATGCAGGTGCAACCTAACATTTTCTGCAGGGACAAAATATTTTTTATAACTTAGTTACTGCAGGGGAGTTTTGTTGCAGGGGGAGCCATCATAGACATATGTTGTCATCATCAAAAAGGGGGAGAATGTTGGAACCTGACAAGTTCAAGATGTTGAAGTCTCTCCAATTACAAGATTTTGATGATGGACGAACACTACTACTACATGATGATTGCTCTACCTCAGATGAAGATTATTGAAGCTTATGGGTGCATTTGGGAAGTTATTGTGTAACTTAGAAATTTGTGAAAGCCTTGATATCTTACAAAAAAAACAACTCCTAGTCGACTTGCCCTATTGATATAGTCGACTACCCAAATGTAGTCGACTTGACAAATAGCCCTAGTCGACTAGTCCATTACAAAACCAAAATCCTAACTCTCTGTGTTGGACTCTGTAAGCCAATTAGTCGACTTGACTTTCCTACCTAGTCGACTAACAGATACTCTAGTCGACTAACCCTATTTCCAAGTCGACTAATAGTTGATACAAAAATTATCCAACTCTCTGTATCTTTCTGAAACCAAAATTAGTCGACTACCCTTTTTATCCAGTCGACTAATACAGTTATAAGTCGACTACAAGTTAGTTATAGCCGACTAATTTCAGTTATCCAGAAACTTTTGTTTCCAACAGACACTTCCCTAGTCGACTAACAATCTTACCTAGTCGACTAATAAGTGAACTTTTGCCTAGCCTAGTCGACTAATCCAGTATCCTAGTCGACTATAGGCAGTTTCTGACTGTTGGACAGTTTCTCTTATCTAATTCATTTGGCAACGTTTTCCAACGTTTAAAATGTCTGAATTGGTGCCATAACTTCCCTAACTGATCCTAGTCTACATCTATAAATAGAGAAGTTATTCTAAGGCCAATTACCAATTCATTCCATCAGATTTCCAAAGCCAAATTTCCAGAAACCTGAAAACTGAAATTTGCAACTTCTTTCTTCACCAAAAGCCATTTCCCTTAGTAAAGAATTCTGAAGTTAAACCTTCCTATACTGAACCTTGTCCACTACACATTCTGTATCAAGGCTATAGGAAGTTATTGTATTCATTTCAAAGAAAGTTGTACAAGGAGTCTTCTTGGGTGTAGAAGATTGTACAAGGCGTGTTCTCTTGGTGGAAGAGAAGTTGTGTGCATTTGACAAAGGGTGTTTGTCAAGTGGTGCACAAGGCACTTGTTGTAGGGTGTACACAAGGAAAGAAAGGGAAAATCTCAAGCATTTGCTTGGGGACTGGATGTAGGTCATAAGGACCGAACCAGGATAACTCTCCGCTGTTTGCGTTTGTATTTTCTGTGGTTATCTCTTTTGATTGCTTTAATTTCTGCAAGTAAATTGTTTAATTTTTAATTAACACTATTCACCCCCCTCTAGTGTTGTTTTGCTTGGTATATAGATCCTACATGCACAAGTCCTTTGGATGAAACATACTCTTCTTGATTATGATTTGCATTATGACCATGTTAAAATATTTTGTGATAATACTAGTACTATTCATATGACTAAAAATGCAAATCAACATAGTAAGACTAAGCACATAAAAATTCAATATCACTGATTGGTCGCTAATGTTGCATATTTAATATCATATTTCCATACTTATTTTAGAATAAAAGTCTGTATTGTCCTAATTAATTGCTTAATTTATTTGCAGGCCCATTCTTTAAGGAGATGAAGAGAAATGAGCCCAAAGCCACCAAAATTCTGAATTAAATCAGAATTAATTCACACTCAGTAAATCAGGGCAAAATCAAGAAGTTGAAAACTGATTGAGAAGAATCCTCTCAGAATCGATCGGTTGAAGCAAAGATCAAGCAAGTTTGATTCAGATTCTGACTGGATACATTTTAGTATTCGAATCATAACTTTTGCTACAGAATCTCAATTCTGATGATTCAAAATGATCCAGAAAACAGACTGACAGAGCTACAACTCTTACGTTGATCATTATTTCTAATTCTGTCAGTTGTTAAGTGATATTCAGCAATCAATACGCCAACAAACTGCAGATCAGAACTGAATATCCACCTCTACCCTCTCCATTTCTCCTATAAATACCTGCACTCAAAGGCAAAAGGGAGGACCATGCAGAGATAGGACTTAGCCAAGCTTTTCATTTCTAGGTTTAGGTTTTTAGCCTTTCTTTTTATGTAATTTTAGTTTTCATTTATGTAATTCAGAGGAGATCGACTTTCATCGAAGAACAAGACTGAAGCTTGAGCTGGAGTGACACCGGTGTAAGACTTATTTCTTTTCTTTGATTGTAATGAAATCGAATCGATGTTCTTTTTGTGTTTGTACTTCTTTTTAGTCTTCTCCTTCTTCTTCTTTTCTATTTTACTTTTCTTTTTCGTACAATCGTTTTCCAAGTGAGTCTAAAAGCATCGAAAGAGCCTTGCCATTGCGAGTGCCACCGATAGCTCATGACGATGGAATAGAGTCTCTCTCTGTATCATTTCAATCTTGAAGTAGTCTTGATGATGTAATGTGGACGAAGACCAATACTCAAATCTTATGGGCTATGCGCTGAATGCCTCCACTTCAAGGTAAAATCATCGCTGAAGACTCAAGGTAAGCTTTTGACGAAAAGAAGGTAAGCAATTGTTTTTATTTCTTTTCTTTCATTTATGTAAATTAAAACACAATACCTCTTCTAAATCATCCTTTTTCACCTCCTTGTCGCTTTCTTTCGCCGTTTTCTGATTTTTCCACCCTCTTCATCTTCCATTTTCTTTTAACTTTAAGATAACTTTCTTTTTCATTTTCATAACTAAAAACAGAGAAGAACTTTCGCTTATTTTCTTAACGATTTCAATAAAGAACTGTAAAGCTTCCATCGCAAACCCTCCTTGTGGATCACGACCCGCATAGCCACCTGCTATAGCGGAAGAATTGAGCACTTGCACATTTTTTATTCTTAAATCTAATATTCTGTAATTTTTGTGCAGGTTTAGCCTCAATCAAATTTTGGCGCCGTTGCCGGGGAGGGTAAAACGGTTTTTATTGAAATCTGAATTTTTTTGAATCTTTTCTAGAACTAAACGAATTTTCTTCTCTGTTGCAGGTTACAGGGCAAGCAAAATAGGAAAATAAGTTTGCAGTGACATACAAGTGGTATTGGGCCTCTGCTCTAGAAAGCAGAGACCCATTGCCCTCTGCATTGCCGTGTTTCCACGGCAAAAGCCACGGATCCGCGGCAATAAAGAGTTGACTACTAACAGGTTTTTGCAGGGCTTCTAGCTTTGCAAATTCTAATTTGCTGCAATTATTTATTTCTTATATGCCATCACAAAAACCTGCTAATAATCAACAGTAAAAAGTTTGTTGCAAAAGTTAAAAATTGACTAGACGTTTGCATTTTAGGCACGCGTATTTTCAATTCATTTACTTTTACTGTGAAGAGTGCTGGAGCAAGGTATGTATGCATAGCATATAGTTTAGGAAACATTCTTGGGTGATTTTGCTTTTGAATGCTACTTTCCTATATCTTGCACACTTACACGAATCACTTCTAAGGGCACTAACCCATAACAAGATAAGGTGGGGATTTAATCACCCTTCCTTAGCCCAAAAATCAGATTCCAAGCACTCACTAACCCAAGCCTAACTAAAATTGAGTAGACGTTGGCCCTAGGGACATCTCGGACTCAATTAGGAGATTATCCTAAGGGGGAAAAATGTTGGAATCTAACTCCTGCAAAATCAGTGTCTAGGAAAGGGATTGAGGGCCGAAAGCCCGAAGGTTGGTGGTTATTTAATTAAGGAACGTTTTTGACGGAAAACCTCCCACCAACCTTGCCCTGACCTGGTTGATTAGCTTGTGGTTAAAGTCTACATTAGACCTCCCGTGGACAGTCTAACCAGTTAGGAGTCGTCTAGGTCCTAAGTCTACCCTAACCTAGGCTAGAATTTTTTCTTTTTGTTTGTTTATTTGTTTGTTTTTCTTTGTTTGTATTCTATTATGTGATATGGACTATAATAATAATTTTTTCAACTATAATAATAATCCATATTACACATCAAGCTCTTTTTCGGATATTACCAACCCAGCATATCATGACTTTAACCAACCTAGTGTGCCAGATTGGTCTTATCCGAATCAATATGACCCATACCCCCATCTAATAACTATAATTTCCATAATGATTTCAACTCTTCACCGAGTCAGTGGGGATTCACCTCCCCCGAGCATAATTATCAACCAACTTGTCCTCCTTCTCCACCTAGTCTACAATATTTTCAAGAGTCATACTCAGTTCCACCAGTCCAAAATAGAAAACCATCAATTTTGGAACGGAGTATGCGTGAGTCCAAACAACAATCACAAAATCTGATGGACTCACAATTTCATTATCACTTCCAAAACAACTCTTCATCTTTTCAACAAGACAATGAACCCATCAATTATGAAAAGATGCTAGAAGCCATGACTCATGCTCAAAATGCTAGAAATCGTGACATAGATATGATGGTCGAATCTCTACGTTCCACCGTCCTGATGTCACTTACCATTTTGTTAGAGCAGAAGAGTCATGTAATTTTAGAAATCAAGATTCTATTTTAGCACAACCATGTGAACTTACCCAAACTCCAAATGATATTGATAGTTTGGCTAGTTTTCCTTTCCTAAAATAGAACTTGAAAATGATTATGATCCTGAACCCCAACTTAGTGATTCAATTCTATTTCCTGATTCGATTATGACTCCGGTATCTTCACCTGACTTTAATCTTTTCCCGGAGTCAACATTGGATCCTGTACCAATTCATAAAGAAATTGAATCACCCATCTTTGAGGATCATGTTGAACTTGACCAACTTTACAATTTTGAAAATCCCATGGATAAATTGGCAAGTTCTCCAATTTTTGATATTGAACTCAATGAGATATGTGACCTAGATTCTCACATATGTGATCCAGTTCAACTTTTGAATCAATATTGACTCCTGTTTATTACCAAACTTGAATAATATTCTAGAGTCAGTTTTGATTCCCCCACCTATCATTCCTGAACTGGAATCACCCATATTAGGTCACATCCCATTGTTAGAAAATACATGTGGACTGGAGTTTTAATTTCTTGACTTGGACCCAATTTCTGAACCTATTTCGACTCCTGAACCTTTACTTGACTTAAGTCACCTTCCTGAGTCGGTATTAGTTCCTGTCCTTCCTGAGTCCAAGTCAACTGTTCTATCATTTCATACTCCATTCTGGGACGAGGTGGTTGACAAATTTGACTCCGAAATCAATTATGGAATTTGGAAATTAGATGGGGTTAAATTTTTAATAAAAATTCTTAATGGATTTATCTTTTTAGTGGGTCATATTAAAGATAGTGCTGGTGGGTTCCTTCGAGACCCAAGAAAAGTTGATTGGGCCATATTTCGTGGACCAATCAGACCACCACCGGAACCACCACCTTAAGGTAACCTTTTCCTTCCCTGCCGTCTTTTTCATGCATCTATGCATTAATTCATACATTGAGGACAATGCATGAGATAGGTGTGGGGGAGGGTCTAACATAACTTTTCTTTTTCTTAAAAAAATAAAATAAAAAAAATGACATTTTTCTTTACTTTTAAAAACTTTTTGAAAAATAGAAACAATATTTTGACTTATTTTTGTAAGAAATTAAGTTAATTTTAAGGAATAGGAAAATCCAAATTAGGATTTCATATACTTGGTCAAAATAAGATTATTTGTTTGATTTTTAGGGTTAGGAAGATAATTTGTCAAAGTAATTTAGTCTTGATCTTTACCTTGATGAAATATGCATACTTCATACACTTACACACTTAGGGTTCAAAAACAAAGATTCTTATGCCTTATAAAAAATATATATATATATATATATAAAAAATAAATAAGTCTAATTATTGATTAGCTAGGTGCTTTGGCCTAAGCAAGCCTTAGTATTTATGCGACAGATAATTAGATAAGTTTGAAAAAAAAATGAATAAGTCTAATTATTGATTAGCTAGGTGCTTTGGCCTAAGCAAGCCTTAGTATTTATGCGAAAGATGATTAGATCCTCTGATTAAGCTGGGTATCTGTGCCTAATAAAGCATGAGTATTCACGCCTAAAAGAGGTTCATATAATAAAATCCTTAGTTTTGTGGCCTTGTCTGCTCGAGTCCTTAAGTCCTAGGGGTGTCTTCTCACCTGGTGCCCTAAGACCGTTTGGTTTGGGAGTCATCGATTAGAGGCTCGTTACATGGGCAGATTAGAAAGCCTAATAGAACTAAGGAATAATACCACAAAAAAAAAGTATATATATAAATAAATAAGGCATAAGAGTTAGAGTTAATGAACCCTTAGTCAAAATTTTCACAGTCACAAGGTGCATATGACTTAGGGTAAAGTAATAGACTAGATGAGAAGTACAATTTGACTCCTTACTTTGATTGATAACAAATTTTTGAATAGAGACTAAGTTTAGGAATGAAAGATTCGGTTTTCCTATAACTTATAGATTGCTTAGATCTTACAATCATATTTCAAATATTTTTTCTCTTTCAAAATGCTTTTCGAAAATACTAACTCTTTATTTCCCTTTCTTTATGAATTTTGTGGGTGCAATCCGCTGAAAACCCTCACGAGACAAAACTCGTCCTCTAGGGGGAACCTAGAGGTTTAACGGCTTGTTGCACATGCTCAGTGCAATCGCGCGACCTGCGAAAGTGGTCTAATAATCCTTAGTATAGTTTAGTTGTTTTGCTCGAGGACGAGCAAAAGATAGGTATGGGGGTGTGATTGGTCGCTAATGTTGCATATTTAATATCATATTTCCATACTTATTTTAGAATAAAAGCCTGTATTGTCCTAATTAATTGCTTAATTTATTTGCAGGCCCATTCTTTAAGGAGATGAAGAGAAATGAGCCCAAAGCCCACCAAAATTCTGAATTAAATCAGAATTAATTCACACTCAGTAAATCAGGGCAAAATCAAGAAGTTGAAAACTGATTGAGAAGAATCCTCTCAGAATCGATCGGTTGAAGCAAAGATCAAGCAAGTTTGATTCAGATTCTGACTGGATACATTTTAGTATTTGAATCATAACTTTTGCTACAGAATCTCAATTCTGATGATTCAAGATGATCCAGAAAACAGACTGACAGAGCTACAATTCTTATGTTGATCATTATTTCTAATTCTGTCAGTTGTTAAGTGATATTCAGCAATCAACACGCCAACAAACTGCAGATCAGAACTGAATATCCACCTCTACCCTCTCCATTTCTCCTATAAATACCTGCACTCAAAGGCAAAAGGGAGGACCATGCAGAGATAGGACTTAGCCAAGCTTTTCATTTATAGGTTTAGGTTTTTAGCCTTTCTTTTTATGTAATTTTAGTTTTCATTTATGTAATTCAGAGGAGATCGACTTTCATCGAAGAACAAGACTGAAGCTTGAGCTGGAGTGACACCGGTGTAAGACTTATTTCTTTTCTTTGATTGTAATGAAATCGAATCGATGTTCTTTTTGTGTTTGTACTTCTTTTTAGTCTTCTCCTTCTTCTTCTTTTCTATTTTACTTTTCTTTTTCGTACAATCGTCTTCCAAGTGAGTCTAAAAGCATCGAAAGAGCCTTGCCATTGCGAGTGCCACCGATAGCTCATGACGATGGAATAGAGTCTCTCTCTGTATCATTTCAATCTTCAAGTAGTCTTGATGATGTAATGTGGACGAAGACCAATACTCAAATCTTATGGGCTATGCGCTGAATGCCTCCACTTCAAGGTAAAATCGTCGCTGAAGACTCAAGGTAAGCTTTTGACGAAAAGAAGGTAAGCAATTGTTTTTATTTTTTTCTTTCATTTCTGTAAATTAAAACACAATACCTCTTCTAAATCATCCTTTTCACCTCCTTGTCGCTTTCTTTCGCCGTTTTCTGATTTTTCCACCCTCTTCATCTTTCATATTCTTCTAACTTTAACTATAACTTTCTTTTTCTTTTTCTTAACTTTAAAAACAGAGAAGAACTTTAAAAACAGAGAAGAACTTTCGCTTATATTCATAACGATTTCAATAAAAACTGTAAAGCTTCCATCGCAAACCCTCCTTGTGGATCACGACCCGCATAGCCACTTACTATAGCGGAAGAATTGAGCACTTGCACATCTCCTTTCTTAAATTCTATAATCTCGTATTTTTTGTGCAGGCTTAGCATCAATCAATCACTTTCTTAGAGATCATTATGAGAAAGGTGATATTGAAATTGATTATGTTTCAACTAATTTTCAACTAGCAATATTTTTACTGCGCCACTTGATTTTAACAGATTTTTTTTCATTTGTGGAGAACTAGATGTTTGTATTATTGATTCATCAGTTTTCTATATTATTCTTTACACTTACCCTTTTGATGCACGACAAAAAAGGGGAGAAGTACTTATGGTTTTAATGTTATGATAAGATGTTTATGTTTATTGGTCATGTTTGTATTGTATTGGTATCATACATCATGTAACTTAATAGAGCATAACTTTAGGGGAGCTTTTTCAAAGCTTTTCCTAGATTATTTTTTAGATAGCTCATATGTTTTGTCATCATCAAAAAGGGAGAGATTGTTGGCCCAAAGGTTACAATTCCTGGGTTATGTGTTTTGATGATAACAAAACATATAAAGCTATTTGGTACTAATCAAAGTTCAAGAGTGTATTTCAGGCTTCGATAAGATGAAACAGGTTCTTCCTTAAAGGAAGGTGTTGATGGCTCAAGGGTACTCAAGTACGGGATCGTTGCTCAAGCTCAAAATGTCGCTCAATGATTGTGTATCAACAAGGTATGTGAAGTTCTTACACAAGAATTAGGTATTAAAGATAAGGTTTAGAGTTCACCTTTGATCTTGTTCACTTCAAACATGTAATTGATATACCTTGTCCAATCTTTCGCTATAGCATATAGCTATACCGAGTCGAACCACAAGGAGAGCTAGCGTAGAAGCGTTACGATATGAGTGAGAAAAAGAAACGAGATCTCTTCTTTGTTAATTACACAATTGCAAGAAATGTACAAGAAATGGTGGATTGTTCATTGTGGAAAAAGAAATTAAATTGTGGAAAAAGAAATGAAAAGAATGAAGTGTAATGTAAAGAAAAGAATGCTAGAAGAAAGTGTGTAAAACTCTTTTGATAGAAAGATGCATGGCTAGCCTAACTACACCTCATTGCTAACATACTAACTCTATGTTGATTGCAAGATTGCCTCATATTGAATCATAGGCAATTGAAGATAGCTTGCATGTTCAAGTGTGGTCTTCCTTCTGAAGACTAGTGTTCCTTTTTAGTTAGTTAGCTTGATACCTCATCTTGAATCTTAGGTTCTCTTACTAGATGTTCATTGAGGAACTATAGGCTTGGTACTCAATTAGTGCTAGGGTTAGAAGAATCAAAAACTCTTTTGAACATTCATAGCTTAACTACAAAGTTAGCTTGAAGTACATGAGTTGATCTTGCTACACAAGTGACACATCCTTGGTGATCCATCCTTATGTTTCATCAAAGGCTCTTATAAGAGGCACATAATTCATATGGAGATCTAACAAGCCATTACCAAAGGATACAACCATACTTCATTGGAATTCACAAGAAACATAGAATTATGCAAGAATTGAAGTAGACAATCAACCAAGAGATAGTAGTAGCTAGGTGATTCTTAGCTAGCCATGCAACAAGAACTTAGCCTTCCATAAACTAATAACAAAGCTACAATTCTCCATAGAAAGCAAAGATCTAAGCAATTAAACTAGAACTAGAATTAAATGCAAGAAATTAAAGCATATTAAAAGAAAGCATACTCAAGTCTTGCAAAGAGAAGATGAAAGCTCCATTGATGAATCCTTGATTCAAGAGTGTCACTCTCTTGATTACAAGCTCTCAAACTGAAATCTCTCTCTCAATTTGTCTAGAACTCAAGGAGGAAGGAGAAGAGAACTAAAAACCTAGAACAAAAATTACAACAAATCCCTAATTTTCTCTCTCTTCACTGCCTGCACGCACGAACCCTGGTCACCTATTTATAGACATTTTTGAGAAGCTTCTGGAGCCTTGGTGGTTGCCACAAAATCCGGGCCCCAACGGCCTCTCAACTGCCGCAGATACGCGGGAAAATCCCGGAATCTGCGGCAGAATCTGGGCCGTTGGGCCCAGATTTTCTGGTGGGATTTGGTAGTTGGGTAGTTAGCCACGTGGACTACTTGGATTCTCCAATTGGCGCGCGGATCTTGGTGAGATCTGATTTGATCTTTTTGGCTCTTTTTGATTTAACCCCTTTAATTATCACTAATTAAAGTGGTTAATGACTTCTTCTCTTTAAAGTGTGGATCTGCAAAAATAGAGAAACTAGGGATTAAAAATCACATTTAATATACAATATGCAAGGTATAAAGGTGGTATAAAATGCAAATATGTGTAACAATCACACCCCCATACCTAGCTTTTGCTCGTCCTTGAGCAAAAATGAAAGAAAAAGAAAAAATAAAATCCTAACTAATTATTACACCACTTTCGTAGGTGACACGATTGCACTGAGCATGTGCAACAAGCTGTTAAACCTCTAGGTTACCCTAGAGGAGGAGTGTTGTCTCCTGAGGGTTTTCAGCGGATTGCACCCACAAAATCCATAAAAAAGAAAACAAATGTTAGTGTTTTGAAAACGCATTTTGAAAGAGAGACATGTTTTCGAACTATTTTTGCAAAAATATAAGTGATCTAAGGTCATAAGTCCACCTATAATCATTCTTCCTTAAACTTAGTCTCCATGCAAGATCTTGTTCTTAATTAAGGTAAGAATTCAAAATTGGATTGAATATTTTATCTTTCATAAAACCTAGATAGTATGCACACCGTGTTCAGTGAAAATTTCTGGGATTTCAACTCTAACCATAAAGCCATTTATTTATTCTCTCTTTTTTTTTCTTCCCTTAGTTTTCTTAGGCTTTCTAGTTCACCCATGTAGCGAGCCTATAACCGATGACTCCCAAACCAGATGGTTCTAGGGCATCAGATGAGAAAACATCCCTCGGGTTAAAGGACTCGAGTGAAAAAGGCCACAAAACTAAAGGGGATTATTCTTTTTGATCACTGTTAGGCGTGAATAACCATGCTTCTTGAGGCACAATTATCCAGCTTAATAAGTGAGATCACCGTTAGGCGTGAGTAACCATGCTTCTTGAGGCATAGTTATCCAGCTTAATAAGTGATGTTTTATTCTTTTTTTTTTTATATATTTTTTTATGGCATTTTAGGTCTTTGTTTCCATCCCAAAAATTGTGTAAGTGTGAAGTGCTTACTATCTAAGGCTTAATTCAAGATAAAAATATCTCCCCAATTTTACTTACTTATCCTATAATTTCAAACAAGATCTATTATTTCAACTAGGTTTAAGATGTCATAATTAAGGCTTTCTAATTTCTAAGATACATCTTAATTTTCTTAAAAATAGATCAAAACTTTGTCTCTTATTTCAAAAAGTTTTTTTTATTTTTTTTTTATATATATATTTTTAAAAGAAAGTAAAATCTAACAAAAAATAGAAAATCTACAAAGAAAAGTAAAATCTAAAAGAAAAAAAACCTAAAAGAAAGTGAAAATCCTAAAAACAAAAGAAAACCTAATAAAAAAAATCCTAGGTTAGTGTCTACCCCCATACCTATCTCATGCATTGTCCTCAATGTATGCAAGATGAAATGATGCATGAAATAGGTAAAGGTATAACGCTACTCCCTTTGTCGCTTAGGACCTGTGGTGGTGCTAGGTCCCGCCGACTGTGATCTCCTCAATCTGGCCTCAATGCTATCTAGCCTAGAGGATTGCTCCTCCATCCTCTTCCTCAGCCTCACCTGCCCCTTAAAAATCTTCTTCATGCCCTTCCAGATGGTGGACATGAAGGAACGTGTATCGGTGGGGGGCTCCTGCCTCCAAAACTGTGGGTCATCTCTTTCCTCCAAACTCTCCTCCGAGGAAGACTCCACAGGTAAATCCTCTAGCTGTGCACTAGGTGTCCAGAGTGCGTGCAAGCAGCTATTATAAGAACTTGTGGGTCTCTCTATAGTAACAGGCACTTGGTCAAATGAATTAAAGACAGCGTCTGATAGGAAATGTCTACACAGACGTGTGATTAGTATGGCATGAGAATGCTTTGCTCCCCGAGTGCGGGAGGAGTTGTCAATAATAGCACGGAAGATAGCCCTATTTAAACAGACCGTGTGGTTTTGTGTCATTAAATCATGAATTACTTGTAACACGGGCCTGTTGAAGGAAGATTGGTGCTCAATTCCAAAAATGTTGCGTTGGACCCATCGTCCAACGCAATGAACATTTCGAAAGGTCGTGTTGGCTTTGAGCCCACGATCCTGAATTGTACAGCGAGCCCCCATGATAGGCATGTAATCGATCAATGGTAGGGGTTCGCTGTGGTGGGGATAACTGGGGACATTTGTGCATTCAGCAATAAGTGGAATGGTGACAAAGATGTCACCGAATGGCATGTGCGATACAAATTGGTACGTGTCATGGTGCACAGATGCATAATCAATTGCATTGTAAAATGTCGTGACAAGCTCGGGGCAATAATACACATCATAGTCGTTATTATCATAGACTAATGAATACCAACTCCATGAACGTATCCTATCCACTAAAATATGTCCATATCCCATACTATCATTCAATAGCACTGAAAAATCTCTTTCCGCATACAAATTTGGTGCCATCTATGCTAAGGAATTGTAACACAAAGGATTTAGAGAGAGAAAGTTGCAAACCACCCCCGGAGATCTTGGGGGAAATCCAAACAGCAGTGCAGAAGGCACTCGGGAAAGAGGTTGAAAAAGTTATTCTGGATCTACAACCAGCAGAGGAAATCGGCCGAGCAGACTTTTTCTGAACACGAGAGACGGCAGGAATGCAGTGGATCTGCGGCCAGGAAAGGGTTTTTGTGGCAGAGTTGAAGAAGCTGGGGAAGGGAATTTTGACAGAGGTTGGGTTTGGAAGAGGCTTCTCAGATCTGAAGGGATTCGGCGTTTGAGGGAGAAGAGGCAAGTAAAGAGTGTTTTTATAGGGGTAGGTAAAAAAAAAACTTCCAAAAATATCCCTAGGTCAAAGGTAATATTACAACCCTTGGTCAAAGGAATTTGAAAAAGAATCCTAAGGAAAGAGAATTCTTAGGAATGTGAAACTAAAATAAGCAAAAAAAATCCTAAAAAAAAATTGTATTTACAAAAAGTGTAAAAGAAAAGTATTTACAAATGTGGACCCCAAAATGATATTCAGGAAAGTATGCAGGGAACTATACAGATGAAAATGTCACAAATAAACTGGGTCACAAAGACCCAATCGTGAACTTCGTGTGACATATCTTCCATGGTAAAAAATGGCTTGAGACGTTGACCGTTAACAGTAAATTTGTTGCCATTAGTTGGGTCAAGAATCTCGACTGCACCATGAGAGAAGACAGTTTGAACAATAAATGGCCCTGACCACCTGGTTCGCAGTTTACCAGGGAAAAGGTGGAGTCGAGAATTATACAACAGAACCTTTTGTCCGACAACAAAAATCTTCCTGTGAATGGATTTGTCGCGAAAAAGCTTGGTTCTGTGCTTCGTGATCCGAGCGTTATCGTATACCTCGTTTCGTAACTCTTCAAGCTCGGATAGCTGCAGCTTCCTTAGAACACGGCTTTATCCAAATCTAGATTCAGCTGCTTTAAAGCCCATAGTGCACGGTGTTCTAACTCAACGGGCAAATGACATGGTTTTCCAAATATAACTCTGTACGGAGACATACCGAGGACAGTCTTGTAAGCGGTCCTATATGCCCATAAGGCATCAGTCAGTTTGATGGACCAATCCTTACGATTCTGTCCTACAGTCTTCTCCAGAATAAGTTTTATCTGTCTGTTTGTTACCTCAACTTGCCCATTGGTTTGAGGATGATAAGCCGTGGATAGTTTATGAGTAATAGAGTATTTCCGCATCAAGGCTTCAAAAGCCCTATTGCAAAAATGACTCCCATTGTCGCTCAGTATCGCACGGGGGGCTCCGAAACGCGAAATGATGTTCTCTCTTAAAAACTTAATGACAACTTGGTTGTCATTTGTCCGTGTAGGAATCGCTTCAGCCCACTTAGAAACATAATCTACAGCTACCAAGATGTATTGGTTACCGTAGGACAGAGGAAAGGGTCCCATAAAATCGATGCCCCAGAGGTCGAAAATTTCGACTTCCAAGATGGGTGTGAGGGGCATCATGTTTCTTTGTGTAATACGACCCGTCATTTGACATCTATCACAAAGCTTGCAAAAGGTATAGGCATCCTTAAAGAGAGTGGGCCAATAGAATCCACTCTGAAGCACTTTTTCCGCAGTTTTCCGTGGACCAAAGTGTCCACCGCAAGCTAACTTGTGACAGAATGTCAAAACACTCTGATGTTCATCCTCTGGAAGGCATCTCCGTATAATTTGGTCAGGACAGTACTTAAATAAATACGGTTCATCCCAAAAGAAGAACCGCATTTGTCTCAGGAAACGATGTTTGTCTTGTCCTGACCAATGAGAAGGAATTTGCCTGGTAGCCAGGTAATTCACTATATCGGCATACCAGGGCTCTCCACGTATCTCGAGAATGTGCTCGTCAGGAAAGTCTTCATTAATCGGTATTTTCTCATGAGGTGCGTTCGGGATTCTTGACAAATGATCCGCAACCACGTTCTCAACGCCCTTTTATCTTTTATCTCCAAGTCAAACTCTTGCAAAAGAAGGATCCATCGAATCAATCTTGCCTTAGCGTCCTTCTTTTACATCAAGTACCTCAGGGCGGAGTGATCAGTAAAAATTATGGTCCTGGACCCTAGCAGATATTGTCGAAATTTCTCCAACGCAAAAACAACCGCTAAAAATTCCTTTTCAGTGGTCGTGTAATTGAGTTGGGCATCGTTTAGCGTTCTGCTAGCATAATAGATCACGTGCTGCCTATTATCAATACGCTGTCCTAAAACAGCGCCTATAGCAAAGTCAGAGGCGTCACACATGATCTCAAACGGTTTAGTCCAGTCTGGTGCAGAGATGATCGGCGCAGAGACAAGTCTATCCTTAAGCTCTTTCCACGATTTGTGACATTCCTCATTAAAAATGAAGGGTACATCTTTCCCTAGGAGATTTGTCAAAGGTCTCGCAATGTTGCTAAACCCTTGAATGAATCTCCTATAGAAACCAGCGTGCCCTAAGAAAGATCTAATGTCTTTTAAACATTGTGGTTCAGTGAGCTTGGTAATAACCTCCACCTTCGACTTGTCAACCTCGATTCCTATTCTTGATATCTTGTGTCCCAGTACAATTCCGTACTTGACCATGAAATGACACTTTTCTCAATTAAGTATCAAATTCTTTTCGTGCATCGTTGCAAAACCAACTTCAGATGGTACAAGCATTGCTCAAATGTATCCCCATATATTGAAAAGTCATCCATAAAAATTTCCAAAAATTTCTCCACCATGTCCGAGAACAGGCTCAACATGCAACGTTGAAACGTTGCTGGAGCATTGCAAAGGCCGAAGGGCATCCTTCGGTATGCAAATGTTCCAAACGGACAGGTGAAGGTTGTCTTATCTTGGTCCTCGGGAGCAATGGGATCTGATTATATCCTGAATATCCATCCAGGAAACAGTAATACTCGTGCCCCGCTAATCTTTCCAGCATTTGATCGATAAATGGAAGAGGAAAGTGGTCTTTACGTGTGGCGGTGTTCAGTTTCCTATAATCAATACAAACTCGAATCTTCGTTGGAAGACGTGTTTGTATTAGTTCTTTATTCTCATTTTCCACCACCGTAAATCCAGCTTTCTTAGGCACAGCGTGAACAGGACTTACCCATTGACTATCAGATATGGGATAAATAATCCCATTGTCTAATAGTTTCAATATCTCAGCTCTAACAGCTTCTTGCATAATAGGGTTAAGTCGACGCTGTGGGTCTCGTTTAGGCTTGGCATCTTCCGTCAAGTGAATTCTATGTTGGACAATGGAAGGACTAATCCCCTTGATATCAGCCATAGTCCAACCAATGGCTTCTCTATTTCCCTTAGCACTTTCAGAAGGTCCTCTTCTTGTTGTTCCGTGAGATTGGATGCAATGATAACAGGAAAGGACTCTTTCTCACCCAAGTACTTGTACTTGAGATGGTCGGGAAGAACCTTAAGCTCAGTAGAAGGGACTGGATCTATCAATGATTGCTCATGGTGCAAGGGAAGAATAGGGGTGGAATTAGTAGTCCTTTCAACAATTTGATCAAGAGTTAGGTCATCAGATTCTAACTCAAATTCCTCTTCAGATTCATATTCCATCTCCTCCACGTGTTCGCTGGTTAATCCCTCTATCAAGTTTACATCAAAAGACTCATGTTCCACATCCCTTGGCTGCTTCCCCAGATGGAAGACATTCACCTCCTTCGTCATATCTCCGAACGTCAGCCGCATTGATCCATTTCGGCAGTTGATGATCGCATTCGCGGTGGCTAAGAAAGGACGTCCTAGAATGACAGGTGTCTACGCTCTGTGATTGTGTACGGGTTGTGTCTCAAGAACGACAAAGTCCACGGGGTAATGAATTCCCCGACCCGTATCAAAACATCTGTAATCTCCCCCTTGGGAATCTTTACAGAGCGGTCAGCCAACTGTATGGTCATCTGGGTTGGACGAAGATTGCCTAACCCTAACTGCTGGTATACGGAAAAGGGAAGAAGATTGATGCTTGCGCCCAAGTCTAGCAAAGCCCTATTTACAGTGGTCTGCCCTATGATACAAGAAATGGTAGGGCTCCCTGGATCTTTGTACTTTACAGGGATTGGACCATTAAGCAATTCACTCAGGTTGGAAGCCAAAAAGACTTTCTTAGGGACATTTGCCTTTCTCTTCTTAGTACACATCTCTTTCAGAAACTTGGCATATGATGGGACCTGTTGAATAGCATCTAAGAGAGGGACATTGATTTGTACTTGGTTAAATATCTCTCTTATCTTCTCCATGTGAGCATTATTCTTATGATTATTGAGCCTGTTTGGAAAGGGTACAACAGGCTTATATGTTTGCTCATCAACTTTCTCTTTTCCTTTAGACTGGGATGTGGATGGTTGTGAACTCGAAGAAGAACTATTTTGCATGGGTTGGATTAGAACAGAAGGTGGTGGTATTGGCACAGATTTTGGAGACTGATTTGAAACCTTATTGTCTATATGTTTCCCAGACCTAAGGATATGAATGGCTTGGCATTGGCTTTGGCTGGGTCCCGAGTTTTCAACTTCGTGCAGAGGAAAATGAGCTTTGGGATTAGGCACAGGTTGGCTAGGCAGCATTCCTTTTTGCCTTTCAGTTAGGGAATTAGCCAACTGTCCTATTTGGATTTGCAGTTTATTCATATCCTGCTGCTGATTGTTCATCATAGCTGCTTGGGTTTTCGACAAGGTTTCAATCATTTTCTCCAATTCGGAATTTTCTTATCTGAAGGATTGGGTGGTGATGCTGTTGTTGTTGTTGATACTGGGGTTGAAAATTAGCTTGATATGGCACAGAATTTTGATATGGTTGGAATCTGGGTGGACTATGATATGAATTGAAATTTGGTGGGTTTTGGTGGTAAATCGGTGGATGTGCCTGAGCAGGGTATTGTTGATGTGGAAATGGTTGTCTCGGCTGCTCAGGGCCAGACTGACTCCAAGAGAAGTTCGGATGGTTTCGCCATCCCGGATTATAGGTTTTGGAGTAAGGATTGTAGGTGGGTCTGGTGTACATGGCATTCGTATTCTCCTGAAAATTTTGAGAGTAATACACTGGACACTCTTCCAACACATGATTCAAATCATGGCAGTAAGTACAACCCGGTGGATTATAGGTGCAGGGCTAGCCATAGATGATGGCTAGCTACTGATGATGGGTTGACTTGACTAACAACAGAATTTTCCTGCATTCTAGCAATTCAATCCTCTTCATCAACTGAGTTATCTTAGCCTCTGCAGCTATCGAGGATCCTATAGAATGTAAACCAGTTCTGAAGTTGTTGGTGTGGGTTTCTCAGAGCAGGATTCCCACTGGATAGTTTTCTCCGCTAGAGCCTCAAAATGTCCCAACCCTGGTCTTCATCCTTTTTAAGAAATTCTCCTTGACACATAGTTTCAAGGAGAGTCTTAGTCTGATAGTCCAGTCCATCATAGATAATCTGGCATTGGCGCCATTTCTCTATACCATGATGGGGACACAGGGCTACTAGGTCCTTAAAGCGCTCAAAGTACTTCCAGAACGGCTCATTGGGTTCTTGTTTGAATTGCATTATATTCTTACGCATGAGGGCTGTCTTATGAATAGGATAAAACTTCTTAAGAAAGACCTTAACGAAATCATCCCAAGAAGAAATCGAACTAACTGGGAGATTATAAAGCCACTTCTTAGCAATATCCTTCAATGCGAAAGGTATGAACCTAAGTCTGACAGCATCTTCAGTAAGCTGGGAAATCCTCATCATAAGGCATACTTCTTCAAACTCTCGGATGAAGAAGTACGCATCCTCAGATTCAAGGCCATGGAATCGTGGAAGAGTGTTTATAAACTGGGGTTTCAACTCAAAATTATTTCCGTTTGTGTTTGGGAGGAGAATGCAAGATGGCAGTGATGTGCGAATAGGATAAAACTTGTCCTGCAACGACACGTTGTTCGTCATGACTGGAATTGTGTCAAGTGGTGGTGTATGTGGCAGTGTAGAAGTTCTCACAAGCCTAGAAGAAATTGGTTCTCGATACCACTGTTGCATACACAATCACAGTCAACGTGCACCTTTCAGTCAAGCGGAAAAGGAAAAATAACAATCAAGAAAAAAGAAAAATCAATCCAAGCTTTCTAGGTTTCCTGGACCTAGACGACTCCTAACGATAGATCGTCCACAGGAGGTTTGGTGTGGACTTTGACTATAAGCAAATCGGCCAGGGAAGGGTAAGGTTGTTGGGAGGTTTTCCGTCCGAAGACGTTCCTTAATTAAGTAACCAACAATCTTCGGGCTTTCGGCCCTCAACCCCTTTCCTAGATACCGATTTTACAAAAGTCACTTTCCAACACTTTTCCCCCGTAGGAAAATCTCCTAGATGAGTCCGGATGTCCCTAGGGCCAACATCTAGCAATTTTTTATTTAGAAGCTTAGGATTGTGAGTACGTGGGGAAAATGGTTTGTGGCTAAGGAAGGGGTGATAAATCCCCACCTTATCTTGGTTATGGGATTGCCCTTAGAGTTGATTCGTGCAAGTGTACGATGTAAACAACCAAAGATCACTCAAAGCTTAATTAAATCAAACAACGAGTGAATCCTAGTCTATATGCTTATGCGTACGTACCTTGTCCCCCGCGCTCTTCAACAGTAAATGTAAAGTAATTGAAAGACACGTGCCTATAATGCAAGATGTCTAAACAATTTTTAACAATTTACACCAAATTTTTTACTGTTGATTAGCAAATATCAGGTGAAGAATACAAGATTTCAGGTATATCAGCAGAAGTAATTAGCAGAGAGCAAAGCCCTGCAGAAAACAGAATAGTAGTGAACTCCTCTATGCCGCGATTCTACGACAAAAGCCAGGAATCTGCGGCACTTTGGAGGGATCCTGGTCTCTGCTTTCGAGAGCAGAGGCCCAGGTCCACTTGTATGTTTCTGATGTGCAAATTTCTGAATCTTCAACCTGTACCTGCAACAGAGAAGATATATCGTTTAGTTTCTCACTTTTAAAAATATCATGCTCTCCCCGGCAACGGCGCCAAAAATTGATTGTGTATCAACAAGGTATGTGAAGTTCTTGCACAAGAATTAGGTATTAAAGATAAGGTTTAGAGTTCACCTTTGATCTTGCTCACTTCAAACATGTAATTGATATACCTTGTCCAATCTTTCGCTATAGCATATAGCTATACCGAGTCGAACCACAAGGAGAGCTAGCGTAGAAGCGTTACGATATGAGTGAGAAAAAGAAACGAGATCTCTTCTTTGTTAATTACACAATTGCAAGAAATGTACAAGAAATGGTGGATTGGTTCATTGTGGAAAAAGAAATTAATTGTGGAAAAAGAAATGAAAAGAATGAAGTGTAATGTAAAGAAAGAATGCTAGAAGAAAGTGTGTAAAACTCTTTTGATAGAAAGATGCATGGCTAGCCTAACTACACCTCATTGCTAACATACTAACTCTATGTTGATTGCAAGATTGCCTCATATTGAATCATAGGCAATTGAAGATAGCTTGCATGTTCAAGTGTGGTCTTCCTTCTTGAAGACTAGTGTTTCTTTTTAGTTAGTTAGCTTGATACCTCATCTTGAATCTTAGGTTCTCTTACTAGATGTTCATTGAGGAACTATAGGCTTGGTACTCAATTAGTGCTAGGTTAGAAGAATCAAAAACTCTTTTGAACATTCATAGCTTAACTACAAAGTTAGCTTGAAGTACATGAGTTGATCTTGCTACACAAGTGACACATCCTTGGTGATCCATCCTTATGTTTCATCAAAGGCTCTTATAAGAGGCACATAATTCATATGGAGATCTAACAAGCCATTACCAAAGGATACAACATACTTCATTGGAATTCACAAGAAACATAGAATTATGCAAGAATTGAAGTAGACAATCAACCAAGAGATAGTAGTAGCTAGGTGAGTCTTAGCTAGCCATGCAACAAGAACTTAGCCCTCCATTAAACTAATAAACAAGCTACAATTCTCCATAGAAAGCAAAGATCTAAGCAATTAAACTAGAACTAGAATTAAATGCAAGAAATTAAAGCATATTAAAAGAAAGCATACTCAAGTCTTGCAAAGAGAAGATGAAAGCTCCATTGATGAATCCTTGATTCAAGAGTGTCACTCTCTTGATTACAAGCTCTCAAACTGAAATCTCTCTCTCAATTTGTCTAGAACTCAAGGAGGAAGGAGAAGAGAACTAAAAACCTAGAACAAAAATTACAACAAATCCCTAATTTTCTCTCTCTCTTCACTGCCTGCACGCACGAACCCTGGTCACCTATTTATAGACATTTTTGAGAAGCTTCTGGAGCCTTGGTGGTTGCCACAAAATCCGGGCCCCAACGGCCTCTCAACTGCCGCAGATACGCGGGAAAATCCCGGAATCTGCGGCAGAATCTGGGCCGTTGGGCCCAGATTTTCTGGTGGGATTTGGTAGTTGGGTAGTTAGCCACGTGGACTACTTGGATTCTCCAATTGGCGCGCGGATCTTGGTGAGATCTGATTTGATCTTTTGGCTCTTTTTGATTTAACCCTTTAATTATCACTAATTAAAGTGGTTAATGACTTCTTCTCTTTAAAGTGTGGATCTGCAAAAATAGAGAAACTAGGGTAGGATTAAAAATCACATTTAATATACAATATGCAAGGTATAAAGGTGG